>JAVJIF010022145.1:0-62114 GCA_038442645.1 Agave tequilana
AAAAGGGGTACCAGAACAGTCAGGGAGGAAAGAAAGCTGATGTTGAGATAAAATACTGGAGACAACTTTGATGGAAGGATGACCTAGGCGCTCATTGTTTAGTACGGAGAAGAGACGTTCGGTGTAAAGTTTCCTTGAATCAATTGAAAGGTTACAACAAACTTATACTCCGACTACAAGGGATGGAAGATGTTGAGTCTTGAATCTCCCCTTTGTTTAGTGCTGGGTTCTTCAAGTGGCGGTGGAAAGTGAATCTTATTTTTCGTTGACCGGGTGAGCGTCGAGAACTTCTGGAGATCTTCTCTTCAGATGGTGGACGGAGTAGCACAACTCTGCCGACCAAGAGATTGTAGGTAAAGATTAACTTGTGCGCAACAAGTTTTCTGAAGGGTTGGACTCTCCCTTTTCTCTCAGAGTTCTTCTCTCCAAAAAAATCCGACCCCTTCTCCATAGCAACGGGGCTATTTATAGAGGTTTCAGGAGCGTACGTGCCTCCTAAAATCACTCCATAATGGGGGCTAACTTTTCCTGTTATGTGGGTCGTGATTGACCCTATAACCGGGACGGTTACAACTGAGACGCGGGTGTCAACCCACGCGCCTTAATACTGCAGTGCTGACTGAGACGCGGGTCTCGACCCTCGCGCCTTGGTACTGCTGAGACGCGGGTTTCGACCCTCGCGCCTTGGTGCTGCAGAGATGCGGGTTTCGACCCACGCCTTGATGCTGAGACACGGCCAAAATTAGTTTTGCGTTTAGAACTTAGAATTCTGCTTTTCAATGGCTTGTCTTTTAGTGATTTTTAGACAGCCTACAGAACCCCCTCCAAAGTTTTCGACATTCCGCAGTTAAGTGGGACGGATTTCAAAATACTTTGAACTCTAGCAGAGCTCACCCTTATGATTGGACTGTCAATGCTCCGGGTTTGATCTTATCTGGAGTATGGTCTTCGTGAGTGTACTGTGGAACTCTTTGATGCCACCAAAGTTGATCGTGTTGAGTGTCTAGATGCACAGTCTAAACCTCCCCGATTGCTTTAAGTCTGTCGTGGGTGCACTTTAAGGCAGAAGTGGACGGTCGTCTGCTTGTGCCAGTGTACTGTTGAACCGACTTGCAGAAGTAAGGACTGAACGCCAGTTCTTTTGGGACGCAGGGATAGTACTGCTTTTTAAAGATGCGACTTTCATAGGGTGCATCTTTTGAAATAAAAACGCGACTGTTATTCCATAAGGCAGGCGCGATTTTTGTCTGGGTTGGAAGGATGCGAACTTCGGAGAAACGCATCTTTTTGGAGTGAAGCCGTGACTTTCTGAACGCAACTATGGCCGTGCTGAAAGGATGCGTCCATTGAAGAGGCGCGACTGTTGGGTGCAAATCCGTGCCATGCCATGAGTGCACTGCCACGTGTCCTGTGGAACCGACGGGACATCTTCTTTTTGGCGTGCGAACTTTACGCTGCATTAAATGCACTGTCCACGCGTCAGGCGGTGATTCGACGTCGAGCCAAGCGCCGCGTATCTTTGCGAATCGTCGTGCCTATAAATGGCAACAGTCGTCAAGAGAGTCATCATTTAGTCTCTCCTTTGTCTACGAGCGCCTTTATTAGGGTTTGAGAAAAGAGCTTCTTTGTTCTCTCTTCTTCCATCTAACATCAGATCTTTGATTCGCAATGGCGCCCAAGGCTAAGCAAACTGCTTCGTCTTCAAAGGCGGTCGTCGCGCTGAGACTCAAAGGGGCGGTTCCTCCATGCAGGAAGCCCCTATTTTAGATATAAAGCCATCGGACTTGACTTTCACCATTAAAAGGGTTTATAGAGTTCTTTGAACTCTTGGATTCCTCTTCTAAACTTGACCCGGCAACGCGGGCTCGAGCCCATGTTTGATCTTCAAACGCGGCTCTTGAGTCGATAAACAAGGCGCAGGTTTGATGACTCTTGCTGCTTTTATCTGCTCGAATCTGCGTCTGCTTGTTGAACACAGGGCCCCAGTAAACCTTGCATTTAGGATCCAGCACTTAGAATGTTTCCAAGTATGAAATATTCGGACGCAGATTTCTTATGATTCTTGCGTATGAACCCAAGTACTTAGAGATTTTTCATAAGTCTCGGATTTTCAAAATGCGGGCTCCATGCTAGCCTCGCGACCTTCGGGTCTGGACGCGGATTTTGATGATTTCCGCGTCTGAGTTTACTTCTGCGTTTGAGTTGTGGACACTTAATCATTTCCTTTCAGATTTCTGATCAAATGTCGTTTTCTTTCTGCAATGTGATATTCCGCCGATCCTCTCTCCAAAAAGTGTCACTTCGGGCACGTAGGTGGTGCTGACTGTAACTTAACATTCGTATTGCAAAGGACTGCTCCTGTGACTGCTGATAAGCCGAAGGGGCGAAGGGAGAGGCTCTCCAAAGTCGACATGATGACACTCTGAGAACTTATGACTGACGCAAAATTTAAGACGGATTCGCGTATTCCATTGAAGAAACCCGTCTTTTTCTTTGGCGACAATATTGGCGAGGGTGGTTACGTCTTGCATGATGGTGACTACAAGTGGCTTCGCCAGATAGGGGATAAGAAATTCTTTCTTCCAAATATGGAGAGAATGTATCCTCTATCCTACCTTCAGCACATGTCTGTCCCTCGGGCAATGGAATGGGATCTTGCCCGATCTGTTCCCAGTGTCTCTCTTGGCATACTGGGCGCCAGGAAGGTGCACTCGGGTGGACACAGGAGGGATATCTTTGGTTTGTTTCCTGGATTATTTAGGTCTGATTACCCAGTAGGAGAATCCCCTCAGCTCAACAACCTTTATTAATCAATTCATGAAGGTAGGGGGTGATTTTCCCACTGACTTCCGCCCGCTCGGGTGGGTTCATTCCACTGACAAGTACTGGTGGGGCAAGATGGTGAGCTTTGTCCTCGCTGAACTTGGAGGTCTGTTGGACCAGGTGGGACTGTACCAAGCGGTCAGGGCTGTGCAATATGGCATCCCACAGAATTTCCAAAATTTCTTTGGGATCCTGGAGCACTACGACCCTTCGACGGGGACGTTCTTCACCCCGGTTGAAGAAATGGAGCTCGCCCTGCATGAATTATATGAAGTTTCGTGGTTGGTAATGGGAGATGCTCCTTATGAAGAATACGTCCCCACCTCTGAGGAGCTTCATCTCTTGAAGAAAGAGTGCCCTCGTGTATATGAGACCTACTGGGAGGTGCTGTGTCATTTCCACATCTGCGGCCAATAACTTCCTGGAGGGCTAGGGGAGTTAAGCAGCTGTCTTGGGCGAGCTACTTATTTAATGGCATCACTGAGAAAGATCACTCAGTAACCAGTCTGGCTCCCAGCTCTGATGAAGAAATCGCCGAGAGGATCGACGCCTCTATGAGTTCTTATACCACAAAGTCGAACGAAGAAACTTTCAAACCTGACACGGTTTTTGAAAGTTTCCATCACCAGGCCCAGGTTCCCATTTCTAACCGGGCACTGCTGGCGGGTTTCCTCATGCTGTGGTTGAAGCGCTGTGTAGTGCCGACACTGCCGCATGAGGTGATTGTTGCCGACGTGGTGTATCCGGCGGTGCTGCTGGCCTATGGTAGGTCCATAGCTCTCCTTCCGGCAATGGTGACCGGTATCCAAAGCGGGTTGCGGGCCCTGACTCAGAGCCTGTGCAGGGTGGAGGCCATCGTCGACTCCCAAGGTAAACCGGAGGTCGATTCAGAGGGAAGGCCGAGAGTGAAGACCCCTAACCCTCGGATCTAGCTTCCCTACACGTACTTAATGGCTTGGTACGTGATGCACTGCCCCTCACTGATGACGCCAGTGTCTCGACGCGAAGGGTTTGTCCCTTTTGTGCAGCGGCTGGAGAGTTCGAGCTGGTGCAACAAACTATATGTTCTACATTCGGAAGTGTATTCTGAACGCTTCAAATTATCATCTCAACCGTTGCTTCCCCGAGATTACAGATGCTGCTTACGGGGATAAGTTTGCCGATATTGTGGTCCAGACGACTTCACGAGGCTGCCATCGGAGTCTTCTGGGGCTTATCAATATCAGGCCCGGGTATCTGCTCTTCCGGCAAGGGAATTCGTGCACGATCAAGCCTTATATGCCGAATCGTTTCGCCCGACAGTTCGGCTATGACCAACTATATGTCGGTAACCCTAACGCTCAGCTTGCCTTCAGTGGAAAATCTGTTTGAAGGTGCTCGGGCTTGGTATTACAGCGTAGCTGGGGGGACACAGGCTCTTTTCCGTTTACCTCATAAGACGCCGAACTGCTATGCAAGCCTTAGCTTCTGCACCTGGTATTTCCAGGTTAGCAAGACGCCTGGCTACTCAATGGAGCGTTCATGCATTAAAAGCATTAATGCGTCCTATGAGGAGAAGGTGGCGTCCAACAAGCGCTCGCGAGGCCTTGATGAATATCAGGCGGCTCAGAGGGAGGCCAAAGGGGAGCCGAGAGCAGCAGTACCCAGGGAGCAGTCTGCCAGAAGGCGTCGACAGACGGTGCATAAACGTCCTCATGGCGTTACTCTCCAAGCTGAGCCTTCTTCTACTTCCACGGCTGAGCCTGCCCGAAGAGGGCCAGGAAAGACTTGGCGGCTGAAGAGGCCGTCCCCTCCAGCATCGAAGAGCAGAGGGCAGAAGAGGAGGAGGAAGATGATGCCCCCCTTGTTCGTACTCATGGATTGCGCAGTAAGGCCCCGTAATTTTAGAAGAAGGGGAGCTTGCTGATGAGCCAGTGGCAACTGATGAGGCTGAGCAACTTGAGGTTGACCTGGTGGGAAGGAGTGATGTTGAGATTCCAGGGGTCTCAACTCAACCAAGGTCTCCTCGGCCCATGAAAGGAGAGATGAGGCGCAACAGCGTGGATCTCCTGGTGTATTAATGCCCAGCTCGAGGGTAGTTGATCCCAGTCCCACTACTGGGGTATTTACTGGCAAGGCCTCAATTGCCGAGGCTTCTCGTGTTGAACTATCGTCTTCATCGTCCGGAGAGAACGAGTATGATTCAGGCGATGAAGTCGATTTCGGCGATGAACCCGCTCTTCCAGATCCGAGCAAATTCTCACATATTTCGGAGGAAGAAATATACGGGTGTGATCTGGCGATGGCGTTATCACAAGCGGCAACTGCTCCTGCTGAAGGTACTCTTATCGTCTTGTTGACCCGGTTTCCCTTTTTTGACTAGGGAAAAGGTTCTGACATTCTCCCTTTATGCTGCAGGGTTGGCCGCAAACAGCGAGGCTGCGACTTCCTCCCATATCGAGGAGATGATACAGGAGTTGGCCCAGCAGGAGGGTGTTGAGGCTGCTGCTGAGATGCCTCAAGAGAGGACAATTATTAAGGTCGGGGAGACTTCAACCTTGCAAGATTTGCCCAGGGATCTGCCGTCTTCGGACCCTCGGCTTGGTAAGAAAATATTGACGCTTTGAATATTTTCCTTTTATTGTCATGACTGACGTTCTGGTGCTTTGCAGAGAGTGCTGAGGAAGCTCAGGTAGAGGACTTGGCAGTCAGCGTCGAGCCAACAGGCAGTACGATTCAAGTCCGACTGAGGGCTCTGAAGAAGTCAGTGTTGCTGCTACTTCAGTTGCCATGGAGGGCTGCTACGACAGTACTGCTGTAACGCCCCGATCCCATAGGTACGGGGACGTTATGGCGACGTACAGACGCGAGGTGCATACACGCTCACGCGTACGTTAAGCTTCAGTACAGTACATTACCTCAATATAGACATGGGTCCCAGCATGAAATAAGTACAAGAATACCTGTAAAAAGAGGTCAGTGATCATAACAGAAATGAAAAATGAGGACAAATAAGATAACAGAAATAAATCAACAAGATACCTATGGGTGATCTCGATGAGGAATCTCCTAGGCCACTCCAAGGCATTCTCTGATACTACGGTATCTCGAATCTCCAAATCTGGGCATGCAAACCAGGGTCGTCAGAAAGCGACCTAGTGAGTGGTAAAATGAAGGAGGCAGTAATAGATACAATAATAATACAAGCACGATAATCATATATAATGCATGATGTTGAATACAGTAACATGGCACAATAATACATGTACTATGAACGGGGAACCATATGACAAGAATAAAGAAATCATACATGCATGTGTAACAGTGCTATGCCGAGAATCCATGTGACGATGATAATAATATGACATGCGGTAGTCCGTGCATTGGTATATCCGTGTACCCATGAAACATAAATGTGTAGCAATAATCCGTATAACACATCGGTATCTTGATAATAACAATAATATGGAATGTTATCCGTGTACTCGTGGAACATAGATGTGTAGCCATAAGTCTGCAGAGCACTAATCCATGTAATACCAGTGGTCCGTGTATCGTGTAATACCATGTCCTGTGACTTACCGTAACGGTGGCTAGCATGAATGTCTAGTAACAGTGTAGTGTTATCGTATATCTATGGCTCAGTATGCATGTCACGTGACTGTGATACACTACATGTCATAAGAGTGTACAAGCATATGACGACATAGTGGCCCGAGTGGCAGCTGCTGTGCAGGTAGACTGACTGTGTCCGAGTTGTCTATGTCAGTATTTATTATTATTATTACCTCATATGAAATCAGGAAATACCTAGAAATCTTATAGGATAGTCTTATTACAATGCCTGTTCAATCATTTCCAGTTAATAATTACTTGTTACCGTATTTTATCCAATATCAAGATCTGACACAGAAAGCAATCAAGTCATATCACCAAACATGATAAAATATAATTTATAAAATAAAAACACTCACAAATGGCCATAGGACGGTAGCTCTCTTTCCCACGATCGCAACGGATCCAGAATCGTCCGAATCGGAGTCCGGATGCTCCCGATATCGCCCGAATACTAAAAGAAATAAAATGGGGTTAAATATGTAATAAACATATTTCAATGCAAATACTAAAAAGTAGCAGGGGCTTTTATGCAAATTTACCTTTAATGGGTTTCGGAGCGGGTTTGGCTCATAACGGGTCGGGTCCAGATCCACAACCCAAACCCGTAACTTAAGTTAATGGGTAGTGGGTTAACGGGTTTGGGGGGCTTATTTGGGTTAATGGGTTTGGGTTAAAAACCCAAACCCAATAAGGAATAAAGCAACAGCAGCAGCACAGCTGCTGCTGTGCTTCTTGCGCAGGCGGGTCGGCCGGCCAGCTCCGCTGGCCGGCGGCGCCGGATGGCCGGCCGGCGGCGGCCCCGCCCGCCGGCGGCGATCCTGGCCCCGACCACAACGCGAGAGAGAGAGAGAGTGTGAGAGAGAGAAAGAGAAGGAGAGAGTGGGGGGAATTTTACAGAGAAAGGAGAAGAGAAGAAGAAGAAGAAGAGGAGGGAGGAGGAGTTGGCCGGCTTAGGGGTCGCGGCCGGCGGCGCCGGCCGTGGTGGCGACGGCCGGCGGCGGCGACACCGGCCGCACGCGGGCTGGGGCGCGGTGACCGGAGGGAAGGCGTCAGTTGTGAAACAGGGAAAAGGGTGAGGGTGTTTAGAGAGAGAGAGAGAAGTAGTTAGGGGTTAATTAGAGAGAGGAAGTGAGGTAAATAAAGAGAGAGAAATTAGTGAGAATTAGAGAGGAAATTAGGAGGAAGAGAGAGAGGATTTAAAAGGGGAAGTATGGCAGTGGAGAATGGCGGTTGGTGAAACTTGGAGAAAAAGAAAGAAGAAAAGAAATAGAAAGAATTAAATAAAAAAATAATTTAATATTATTTTAATAGGGTCAAAATTTGACTAGCTCCGAATGATACCCAAAAATTATAAAAAATAGAGAATATTATCTGGAGATGTAATATGAAGACGGTTTCTAGAAATTCTATCCGGTTTGCCAATTAAAAATCCCAGAGTGTCTCGCCGATACAGGCGACACCGGTTTTGCCCGAATTTCGATAAATTCAGAATATTCCCCAAAAATACCCGAACGTAGATAACACGATTCTAAGACATCCAGTGAAAACAGATTCTCAAAATCCAACTCCGTTTGTGAAATAAAAATCGAAGGCCAGTTATCGGTATCGGTCGACACCGACTACGGAGATTTTCCAAAATAATCCAGAAAAATTTCAGAAAATCCTGAAAAATCTAAAATATTAGGAAATAATTTTTAAAACTGAAATCGGCTCAATCAGACTATACGGAGGTCAAGTCAATTTTGTACGTCGTATCGGGTACTGATACGGTGATACGTACACCGGGGATCAGGGGGTTACAACTGCGCCAGACGTATCTGTGATCATCTCAGTTTCTACCGCACCTGTCGTTGATCCTACTCCTGCACAGGATGAGTTGATTCCCATCCCTCGCCCTGTGATAGAAAGGGGATCTGGGAGCTCATCAGCGGAATTCTCCTCGGCCGGAGATATCATGGAAGAACTGATACGTCAAATGGTGCAGCAGTTCTTTACTTCCATGCGATCGTATATTGATTTCATCCTCTCTGGGGGCAGTTCTTTCGAATTTGCCCGAATGTTCTTGAGAATTTGATCGAGAACATTGGTCATACTGGAGGTCCTTCACAGGCTAGGGCGTGTCTGCTGCTGGTGGAGCAGTTGGGGAGTGATCTGAAAGAGCTTAAGTTTTTGGAGGACGCCGTCTCAGTTCACGAGGCTCGGGCAACCTTGACTAGGCTTCTCGCTGCTCAAGAACAGGAGCGGAAGGAGATGGAAGAATAAATAGCCGAAGAGACTCACCATCTCCAACATTTCCAGACAGACCATCAAAAGCTGATTGGCGATTCAAGGGAATCTGAACTCGTCATGCAGAGCGCAGAGCAGGTTATCATCAGTGCTCGGGCCACCATAGCCAAAGCAGAAGCCTTGATTGCAATCAATGAGCAGAAGCTTGCCACTGCCAGGAAGAAGCTGGAAGGGCTGGAGGCTGCCAAGATGCAGGTTGAAGAAAACCTCTCCACTCACTCCTCCAGGTTGGAATCCCTACGAGCGCAGCTGGCTATGAGGAGATTTTTGTCCGAGGAGGAGTTGCGGGTCCAGGCTCTCATGGAGGCTGAGAAAGCACGTCAGCATGAGATACATTGCCTCCGAGAACAAATCTGTTCTTTGGCTAATCAAGATTATTAGCCTCTCCCCCTTTTTTTAGGGACAGCACACTCAATTCATCAAGAGTGTTTGTATCACTTTTATCATTTTTGGCTCAAATAATAAAAGTCTCTTGAAATTTTGCTCCATCTTTATTGTCCCAATGTAGATGAATTCAATTTCTTAGCAGCAGTCTTTGGCTGTGATCCTGATTGGCTGTGAATAATGAACTTAGGTAGAACTAAGTTCTTGAGAGGAACACGGCTCTGATTTATAGGGAGACGCAGTCCTGAGAAACGCGACTCTGACCTGTCCATTGGGACGCGGTTCCAGTTGGCGCGAAGAACGCAGCTTCGGGTGTGGCTCCCTAGCCGCAGCCCTTAACTCTGCCCAAGTGCAGAATTCAGGATGTCGTGAGGGCGCGGTCTTATGCTCCTCAAAACTGACACATAGATATGAGGACGCGGCAATGGGTCCTTGACCTGGTGCAAACTCAAATTATATTGAGTTTATGATAGGAACACCATTATTATTTCGCCATGTAGATGCAGCTTCAAGATACTTGTGAATGCCATGGGCCTTCTCCGTTGAGAACACAAGTCTCAGGACGCAGCTTTCCCCTTTTATGTGATTTCCAAGCGCGACCCCTAGAAGGGGTCCCTTTTGCTGTGAAGGGATGCAGTTTTGAATCACTCTGAGAGATGCGGCTGCGGTTCTCTCGGCTGGAATGGAAAAGGGACGCCACTTTCGGGTTCGCAAAGGGGGTGCCAGTTCTTGGACGCGGCTCTTGGGCCTGCTTTTGGTGCAACTTCCCAGGCGTTACATGCAGCTTGCTATAAAGATTTCGTGGGATCTTTAAATGTCAAGTCGACGTTGACGATTGGGGACTCGCGTCATCTGATGTTTCCCGAAGCGGCAGTCCACGCGTCAGACCTTTATTGGGCTTCGACACTCGTGCGGTCATTAAAGCCGACGGTTCTGACTAGCAAACCATTAATTGTGGGCACCATGGTTTGCCTATAAATAGGGCTCAGCCTCGCCTTTCAGTAGTTCATTACTTAAACTGCTTTCTTTGAGAGCAAATGCTCTAAGAGCTCTTGCCTTCTCCCTTCAAGGGCTTCACCAGGGACTTGCCTCTATGGACGAAGACGACCCAGAGTTTTCATGCCTCTATTTAGCCTCTCCGGAAGATTACCACTGTCAAGTGATTTCAATAACAAAAAGCGTCTCTTTGAGCACCTTTTATGACCGCGCTTCGATGCAGAGAGTTCAACTCTTAATAGAGGCCTCTGCGGGTACGCCTTCTCGGTTTGCCATGACATTTTTAACCCAATTAAGTTTGAATCTTGATATCTCTTAAAGAGATTCATCATCTGGATTTTCTCCTGAAGTCTTAGTTGGTGCATTCCTCTTTTGGAAGTTGCGCCATTGACTTAAACTTCTCTGGACGCGAGTATAGTAGACTTAGGCACCTGGTCGCAGGCTTTGCACATAGAGCATGCGTCTTGGGGTTGTCGACTTAAGAGAATTTCAACTCAGACTGGAGGTCTCAGGCCTGAATCTTGCAACTCCTGTTCATCCAACAGGGAGACGGTAATTTTCGCGTCTGATTCTCTTTGCGTCTTGCATCTTAGACATGGGTGTGGAACTAGATCGCGTTCAAATTTCGTGTATATCACAGTTTTAATTCGCGTCTGTTTCTGCCTCCACAGAAGTTTGGCTTTCTGCGTGGGCCATTCCTGCATCTGAAGTCCTCAGCAATAGCTGCGTCTGTCACTTAGTGTTTTCTGTTGAAGTATACTAAGCTTCGGATTTTCTAATTTTGTTGCTTCTTGCAGGTAGGCTTGATCATCCTTTTTCATGTTCGCTGGGCCCTTGGGAGAATATATCGGCCAGCGAACTTGGTCGATGGTCGACCACAGGAGAAGAAGTCATGACTCCTGCCTTCAGGAGATGGGGACCGGACCCTCGCCAAGATCTCTTTGGATTCAATGCACCGGTCATGCTTTTTGGCATGGCATGGTCAGAGTGAGTATGGCGGGAGATATAGTGGTGGGTATGTTCTCGGATTCTCCCTTCACCTACCCCAGAAGTGACATCGATGAGAATTCCATACTCATTGGATGACTTTCTGGTGGTAGAGATGTTCATCAACGAAGGATCATACCCCGCCACTTCGGATGGTCAGGTGGAATCAGAAGATTCTGCTGCCTTTCGACCTCAAGAAACACCATTGCTCCTGGTTAACAATGAGCTTCTTCGATGTTTACATCATGCATCGTGGTGCAACCAGCTTCCGATCGTCGCCGCAGCGTTCAGTTCTACTTTGGCGCCTTTCCAAACATCTTGTACTTGGAATTGTGAGCAGTTTCAAGGAGTGAGTGCAACCTTCGAGAGAGAGAGGAACTTCTTTGTACTCCTTTATCTGTAACACTCAATCTTATTGAATAAGAGAGCATTTCGTATCACTTTCATATGTTGGATATAAATAAAAGCGACACATTTCCTTTTTGTCTCCTTCTATTGTCTTGAACTCCCTTTTTGTATTGAAAGTCAGACGAATAGAAGTAAAGAATCTTTGACTTGTCAAAACTATGATGATAATCTTAACGAGTCAAATTTTGTAGGGAGAGATCCTATTTCAGGAACTCAACAATGTTGTCAGAGGTGTGATATTAACTTGACAAGGAATAAGATAATTTTGTGGACCTGCCACTCTATAAAAGAAAATGACGAGCTGAATCTGTACCCCCAGGGAGGATGAACTTTTATCAGAGGTTTGGGATTAACTTGATTAAGATCAGCTGGGGAGTTAATGAAAACACTGTTAATGGTGTAATGTTAACCTAACAATGTTTTTAGGTAGACTTGTCGTTCTGTTGGGGAGAATAACAAGTGGGACTAGATTCGCGGGGGATCTAGGAAAGTCTTTACCGTTAGAGGTGTGATATTAACTTAACGGGTTGAATGTAGTCTTGTCAGAAGTGTGATGTTAACTTGACAAGAATGTGAGTCATAGGTGTGATATTAACTTGACTCAGAAGCATTTCAGCTTTTATTTGGGAAAACTGAAAGTGTCACTGTCATAGGTGTGATGTTTACCTTGGCAGTGAGGGTAATGCTAGAGGTGTAATCTTGAACTTGGCATTGGTCATCTCGGTTTTAACAAGGAAGTCCGAGGGAAAGTCATGGCCTTAAGTGTATTGTTGAACTTAGCAATGACTTGGACGCTAGAGATGTAGTATTAAACTTGGCATCGTTCATTTCAGCTTCGATATGGAAGTCTGAAGGAAAGTGACTGTCAGAGGTTTAATATTGAACTTGGCAGCAACTTAATTACTGTTAGAAGTGTAATGTTAACTTAACAGTAATTTGTCAGAGGTGTGGTATTAACTTGACAGAAATTGATTTGCGATATGAGCAATTTGAGGACCTGTCATTCTATTGATGAGAATTGACAAGTGAATTTTGAAGTGTCAGAGGTATAGTGTTAACTTGACAAATTTGAAGTCTTGCTGCTCCACGTAGAGTTGACAAGTAAAGTTTGTACTCGACAAGGAGTATTGAGAATTTTCATTACCAGAGGTATAGTGTTAACGTAGCATGATTGTATTTTGTAGACCTACATTCTGTGGATTAGAATTGGTAAGGAATTTTTGGAGGGAAGAGTGGAACTACATCCACTTAGGATTTTTAGCAAACCCTCAGCTGTTAACGGGCTTGATATACCTTTACCAACCACCGTTTGAGTTGGGCTAGCCATGCTATTCCCCTCAGCATAGTGAGTTGTCGAAACTTATGTTGGGCTTAGAAGCCAACATTTTCCTCTATCCTTAGCCGTCGGAGACGTTGGATCAAATGGGAACATGTCCCCTCAGGATTTTTAGCAAATCCTCAGCTGTCAACGGGTTTGATATGCCTTTACCAACTACCGTTTGAGTTGGGCTAGCCATGCTATTCCCCTCAGCATGATGAGTTGTCGAAAATTTATGTTAGGCTTAAAAGCTAACATTTTCTTCTGTCCTTAGCCGTCGGAGGCGTTGGATCAAATGGGAACATGTCCCCTTAGGATTTTTAGCAAATCCTCAGCTGTCAACGGGTTTGATATGCCTTTACCAACTACCGTTTGAGTTGGGCTAGCCATGCTATTCCCCTCAGCATGATGAGTTGTCGAAGATTTATGTTGGGCTTAAAAGCCAACATTTTCCTCTATCCTTAGCCGTCGGAGGCGTTGGATCAAATGAAGAAGCTCTTCTTATTTTGATCAGAGGTGTACTATTAACTTGATCGGAGGAGGAGTACTATTAAGGATAGTACTTCTTCAAGAATCTGCCATTGATCGACATCATGAGTGTATCGCCATTTGAAGTTATGAGGCGATATGATCCATTTGAGTAGACTGACTCTACTACAAATGGTCATTCCCATTTAGACTGGAATTTCCCTTTCGTCTTATGTTTCATTACCATAGGTCTTCTGACAGCTAAGACAAGATCGCCTTTCTTGAAAGTTCGCACTTTGACTTTCTTGTTGAAGGCTCTGGTAATCCGAGCTTGGTAGAGCTCAATTTGTTGTTGGGCCTGCAGATGTTTGTCATCTAAGGCTTCCAATTTCTGAAGTCGTTGTCGATGCTTCTCCTCATTTGTCATCTCTGCTGTCACGGCGACGCGTAGAGATGGAATTTGGATTTCAGTGGAAGCACAGCTTCACACCCGTATACCAAAGAGAATGGCGTAGCTTTAGTTGGGTTCGAACAGTTGTGCGATAAGCTCATAAGCATTCACCCAGCTTGTCGTCCCAGTCACGTTGACTTTTCGAGACGAATTTCTTGAGGAGCTTGCCAATGGTCTTGTTGAAAGCTTTTGCGAGACCATTAGCGCCGGGGTAGTATGCCGTTGAGGACACACTCTGGATTCTGAACTTAGCGCAGAATCTCTGGAAAGCCTGGCTGATGAACTGGGATCCGTTGTCATGGACAATTCGCCGAGGTACACCGAAACGATAAATGACGTGATGTTTCACGAACTTAATCACATCAGATGACTTCACCTCCTGCAAAGGAACGGCCTCCGCCCATTTAGAGAAGTAATCGTTATTGTCAAAATAAACCGATGTCCTTTTGATGATGGAGGGCTGATAGGGCCAACCACATCCATCCCCCACATTTCAAATGGCCAAGTAGAAGCCGTGGAGTGAAGGTAGCCTGGTGCTTGATGAATGAAATCGCCATGCACTTGGCAGGCGTGACATCTTTTGGCATAAGTGATGGCGTCGACAATCATCTTGGGCCAATAATATCCCAACCTTTGGAGTCGGTATGCAAGTTTTGGGCCAGGTTGATGGGCTCCACACATTCCGTCATGGGCTTCTGTCAATACCTCCTGTGCCTCTTTTGGTGAAAGGCAGCGAAGTAAGATCCCGTCATGCGATCGACGATACAGTATTCGCGTAATCGCATTATAGTAGTATTTAGGGGCTTTCCTTCGAATGACAGCCGCTTCGTTGGTGTCCTCCGGCAGGATGCCGTACAGGACGTAATCAATGTAGGGGAATCGCCAGTCTCTAGGCTCTGGACCGATTGACAATTCCAGTGCTTCTTTGTTTTGAGAATCTCCTGTTGGTTCCTGGTAATCCTCAGGAGCAATTCTCGGGCAATACAGGTCGTGGCTGTGGACAAATATCTTCTCCACTGTTCCAGCCGGTAGAGCTAAAGAGGCAGCGAGAGACGCCAGTGCGTCTGCATGCGCATTTTGCTTGCGTGGTACATGGTTGATGTAGAAGTTTGTAAACTTCCCAGCCATGTAGACAGTTGCGTTGTAATAGGGTACTAGGTCTTCATGTCTGACTTCGTACTCCCCACGAACCTGGCTGACGATGAGCTTGGAGTCACCATATGCCTCGAGATTTTTAATGACAATCTCATTGGCGAGTTGCATCCCAATCAAAAGAGCATTGTACTCTGCTACATTGTTGGAGCAAGACTCAGTTAGCGAGACAGTTCGGGGAACCACATAATTCTGTGGCGAGGTGAGTACTACTCCTACCCTCGCTACTATGTGTCATTTTAGGCTCGTTCTGGACGCACCATCAAAGAAAAGTTACCACACCTGCCTTTCAAAGGATGTCTGGGTCTGGCAGGCTTCAGCGACCTCGTCTGGGAGATCGTCGTAAAGTTTGGCTGCCCTTGGATCTGGATGCTCAGCCAGGAAATCCGCCACCGCTTGTCACTTCACAGCTTTTTGTGGTAAAAAGTGCATTTCATATTGGGATAATAATATGGCCCATTTTGCCAATCGGCCATTTAACGATGAAGGCTTTGTCATGAGTAACCGCAAGGGGTTGACTTTTGATATGACATTTATGGTTTGGCCTACCAGATAGTGTCGCATTTTCTGAATGGCGAACACCAGTGCCAAACATTCCTTCTCAATCGGGTTGTACCGATGTTCGGCTCCGATCATTATTCTACTCAGATAGTAGATCGCTTGCTCTCGTCCTTGATCATCATTCTGAGCTAGTAGAGCTCCCAAAGAATGATCCATTGCTCGGACGTATACCAAGAATGATTTTCCGGATATTGGAGCTGCAAGGACTGGTGGTTGTGTGAGGTATTGCTTGATTTCCTCAAATGCTTGTTGGCAAGCGTCGTCCCAAATGAACGAATCACCCTTCTTCATTAGTTTAGCGAAGGGTTGACATCTTCTGGAGAGATTTGAGATAAACCTGCGGATGTACGCCAATCGTCCTTGCAATCCCCTGAGCTCCTTGAGGTTTCTCGGAGGTTGCATTTCCTGGATAGCGCGAACCTTTTCTGGGTCCACATGAATCCCCGTAGAGGTTACTACAAACCCTAGGAATTTGCCACTAGCCAGCCCCAGGAAGGACTTGGTGGGGTTCATCTTCAATTGATGAGCCCGCATGATATCAAAGACAGCCTTCAGGTCAGATATGTGATCACCTTTAGCGCGGCTTTTTACCGCAATGTCATCAACATAACATTCCACTGTTTTGTACATTTACTGATGGAAAATGGCATTCATGGCCCTTTGATATGTTGCCCCTGCATTCTTCAGTCCGAAGGGCATGACGGTGTAGCAGTAAACCCCTAATGGTGTTCTGAAGGAGGTGTGCTTTTCGTCATCAGGATACATTTTGATTTGACTATATCCTGAGAATCCGTCCATGAAGGACATTCGTTCGAATCCACATGTATTGTCAATCATGACATCTGTGATTGGCAGTGGGAATTCGTCCTTGGGACAGGCCTCGTTCAGATCACGAAAATCGATACAGATTCGGATCTTTCCGTTCTTCTGGCAACGGGGACGATATTGGCTGCCCAGTCGGGATGTTGTTCTTCCCTGATGAAGCCAGAATCTATAAGCTTTCTGACTTCTGATTGAATCGCCTCCATTATCTCTGGGCGGAATCGCCGCTGTTGTTGTTTGACAGGCTTTACGTCCGAATTGATGTTGAGGCGGTGCATAGCCACTTGAGGATCAAGTCCGGGTATGTCTTCGTAATTTCAGGCGAAGACGTCTATATACTCTTGTACAAGAGATATTAGATCCTTTTTCTCGGAAGGTGACAGGCCATCACTTATGAAGATGGGCTTAGGATTAGCCTCATCCCCCAGATTGATCTGAACAACCTTATCTTCTGTGGGTGGCTCTCGCTGTTCAAAGCGGGTATCCCAAAGAGATTTAAATGTTTGATCCAAGGATCTGTATCGGATTGGATCATTTCTTCATCTCCGTCTTTCAGGTGGCTTGTTGAAACCATGTTCACTGAAAGTTCTCCGAAGACGTTGCCGACACTAGCATCTGATTCCCACGATGATGTGCCCGATGAGTAATCATGGTATACTGACTCTTCAGATTCAGAAGCTGACGGGATCGGTGTTGACACATAGCCTAAACCCCTGCGAGTCAGATGGTAATAATCAGGTGCTTTCTCTTTCGACACAAAGGATCGAAGTAGCGTTCTCCTTCCTTTGCCGAAGTTCAACCCTGATCCGCTTGTCAGATCATACCCCATGTGTTTCATCATTCTGAGTGCTTTTGGTTCGTAATGACCGAACTGAGGGGATTCTTCCTCGCCTACTGATTCTTCGTGGGGCGTTGGTTCAGACGAGATTCGCCCGAAAAGGATTGGTCTTTGGCCTTTCCGTTTTGCTGGAACCATGAATACAGCTTCTTGCGCATCACAGGCATTTTGACATGTCTCGAAGGACGATTTTACTGGTACATGCAATGATGTCAAAGCACCCATTGCCGACCAGAGATCATCATCCACATCAGTGCTAGTGTCTGACGGCATTGAATCAGAAGCAAATACAGAGAAATACGCCAAATCTAATTCTTCATTAATATACCATCCGCCTACATCGTCGGTGGTATTATCAATATCGAGCTTATTAGTGCTCGTTACAGGTGGATCTAGCTCCCACATGCACTCTTCTTCTTCCAGCTCGGTGTCGGCTTCATTGCCAGAGTCTGGTTCCTCTGGTTGCGGGATTTCATCTGCTTCCACAGAGTCTTGGTACATGAGGGAATCTGTGAAATAATTCTCGACTCCCTTGAACGGATGCCTTTCGGCAATCAACGTTCGCACCTTTCCACTCCTGTCAATGTATTTCATGACCTGGTGGAGGGTAGAGGGAACGATAGAATTGCGATGAATCCACGGTCGTCCCAACAGTAGATTGTAGGAAGTGTCAGCGTCGATGACGTAGCATGTCACTTCCGACCTCAGATCTCCGATCTGGCATTTGAGCTTGACCTTCCCCATTGGACGGGTACTATTGGCATTGAACCCATAAATGATCGTCTGGGTAGGGCTCAAACGATGAGTAGGAATCCCCAAATGTTGCATGACCCGGCGAGGCATGATGCTCAATGCAGACCCAGGATCTACCTGAATGTGGTTCACCTCAGATGATCTAATATACCCTGCGAAGTAAAAGGGTCGATCATGTTTCCCTTTGACTTGCATATCATCCGCCGTGAAGGTGATGCAGGGAATATTTTGGGAGGCGTGGAGGCAATCCTCTACATCTTCCTCCTTTGGCCTGATTGGCACCTGGGTCATGAAGACCTCAGCATTAGCCAGAACTTCTTGTAGAGCTTCTCTAGTCGACTTTGATAGCCTAAGAAGCTCATAAAGCGTAATCCGCGCCGGGATGTTTGCTAGTTGAGTCAGGACATCAAAGCGGTAAGGTGCTGTGGATTCTTCCGCTATGTCTTTTGAAAGAACTCTGGAAAATCGAAGCTCTTTCTGTTTCTCCACAGGTTGCTTTGTAGAGGGCTTGGCTGACTCTGCAGCGGGTCTTGGAGGAGTTACCGCCATTTCGTCATACTTTTTCAAATATGACTGCCCTGAACGGGTTTCCGCCACCAGTTGACCGGGTTCTATAGCCAGAACTATTGTTTCCTCTTCCGAATCGGTCAGCGAGTGAACATCAGTCTCCGCTTCTCGAGAAGAGGCGCACACCACATTACAAGACGAAGCTTTAGCTTTGCCTTTGGACTTCCTGCTGGTCACAGTGATCCATTGTTGGCCATCAATAAGGTCGGGATGAACCCACATGACTTCTCCCGAGGTGTGGGAACAGGTACCAGGCCCTTTTCTTGCTGCTGGTGAGGGTCTATGTTGACCATTCTCAGCTCTCCTCTTGGGACAGGGACTACTCCAGAGGGTGTTGGGGGTTGTCGCCCAAAGTGGAGAAATGACGTCATGTTGGCCGTCACTTTCTTCTGCTCTGGATGGAGTTTTAACACTTCCGCGTCAATCAGATCCTGTAGGATGTCCTTGAAGACATAACAGCTCTTGGTGGGGTGTCCCAACATCCTGTGATACATGCAGTAGCTGGGATTGTCGGTTTTACCGACTTCTTTAGGGCGCCTAGCTTCAGGAAGCTTCAGTCGATTGCTCTTGTTGAGTAATTTGAAGAGCGAGTCGACATGTTCATCCTTGAAGGAATACTGCTTGCTGGCGCGTGGTTGGCTTGAAGAGCCACTCCCCTTGACCGGTTGAGGTTTGACAGAAGATTTGGTTTCTGTCGCCAAGTTGTCCTTCCGTTTGGCTTGGAGGGATGTGTCGGGCATACGCCTTGTTGACCTCTCCGGCCTGGGTTTACCTTCTTCTGCCCTGACGCGGGCGACAATCTCCTCAGCCTGTTCACCTTGTTGGATTAACTGCTTCCAGGTGCGGCTTTCAGCAACTCCTATTTGAGTAAGGAGTGAGGTTTGGAGATTGTGGCGGCATGTTTCCACCAGGATGATCTGGGTCATACCGCTTGGACATCGGAGTGTCACATTCCGAAATCTTTCTACGAAAGACTTGATGGACTCTCCCTTTCGTTGCTTGGTGGCCAAAAGGGTTGGTATGGTGACCTCCGAGTCATCTTCAAAGAAGCGTGTTAGGAAAAGCTTCTCCAAATCGCCCAATTTTTGATGGAGCCCTCTGGGAGCTTCATGAACCATTCAAAGGCGAGCCCTTTTAAGGTGCCGATGAATAAACGTGCTAGGATGGCATCGTTATCTACCACGTTCCCTGTTTGAGATTTGAAGTAGTAGATATGTTGGTTCGGTGAACCTTTCCCATCAAACGCTTGGAGGGTCGGAGCCTTGAACTTGGGTGGGTACGGAACTAAGTCCCACTCGGCCGGATATGGCCGGATCAATCCTGCTTCTTGGAGGCCTTTCCGGTTGGTAAGGGCCTCAAGACGTTGCTCCAACTGATTCGTTCTTTTAGAATGAACCTTTCCTTGGTCTCGGTCGTCCTTTTCCTGTGACGAGGATTTAGACGAACCAGAAGTAGGTTGCTTTCCTCCTCTATGTGCACAGAAGATGAGCTTTCCCCCCTTTTCGCTTGCCTTTAGACTTCTTAGAGGAGGCTTTGTTGGTTGACTTCCTCTTGTCTTCGAGCAACTGTGCGAGCATCTGCTTGAGGGAGTCGATAGATTCTTGTTGAGCGTGAATCATCTCGAATTGTTCCTTCTGGACCTGGGCTTGCTGCTCCAAGCGCATGGCGGTCTCCTCAGGAGTGCTAGTCATATATATGTAGGCCTCTTTCTCCATGGAGGAATTTGAAGCCTGCGACTCTGCAATAGCGGAATGCGAGTCATTCACCTCAATGCCCCTGACTAGAGCATTGTAGTCAATCGGGGGAATTGTCCCGGTTCGGGTGCGAGTGTGTCAGTACACTCCTCCCGGTTCAGTGTCAGACTCATCATCGGAACTGATTGCAGGTTGTTTTCCTTTGCTCCTGCTTGCCATGTTTGCAGTGAGCTCGGGATATTCAGTGTCAGAGAAAATCCTCCTTCTGTGGGAATGACTTCTCTTAGCTGATCGGGGAATCAGGGTCAGCTGTCTAACTAGAGACTGTGGTTTGCACCTGAATTGCAACGGCACTCAGAAAGCATTGTGATAAGCCGTTGGCAGCAACATGACGAAGTGATCTGATTAGCACTTCTTTTCTTTGTCAAATAATCTCTCAGATCCGTGGGAGGAGGGTCAAAGAGATTAGTCTCGCAATGTCGAGGGTAGGAGGCATCCTTGCTCTGTACAACTAAGACGCGGGGTTCAGTGACGTGGGGCGCATGAACGCAGCTCTCACGTCGCGTCTTCAGGACGCGCGTCTGGCGTCTCTGCTGAGAAGAGACGCGACTATCACGTGGCCGATTATTGCGCCGGGGCAGAGACGCTTGAGAGATATAGGGCTGTCGGGCCCCATGCCTAGAGGCGCGTGCTTCTTGCACTTGGCACGGTGCGTGATTTTCGCCTTGGCGTCTGGTGAGTGGAGCTTTAGAGGAGCTAACTTGGGAAGTCTCGCGTTTGGGCCGCCAAACGCGGACTTCGCGCGCTGGATATGGCGCAACCGAGGCGCCAGTTTGAACCTTGCGACCCGCCTTAGTTGGACGATCAGAAGTTCCAACTTGCAGCTGACGCGCATGCCTCCTCTGTCGGCGCTCAGCGTTTCGGTTGCGTCGTGGAGGTGGAGAGAAACCAACGACGACCTGGTGCTGAGGGAGAGGATGAACTGGCTGGACACCAGAGGGCTTGACCACACGGGTCTCCTGAGAGACGTTGGCGCGTGTGTCTCGTATGGCGCGGTTGGCCGCGGCATCCTTTACAGCAGCTGCGCCTGAGGCCACGCGGGTCTCCTGAGAGACGTTGGCGCGTGTGTCATGCTTGGCGCAGTTAGCCGCAACACCCTTCACAGCAGCCGCGCCTGAGAGAGTCTCAGAGCGGGTTTCGGGGCAAGTCCCCGTAGAGACCCTGCGGCAGACGCGGGTCTTTGGGCTCTTGGAGCCGGAAGAGAGAAATTCTTCATACTTTGCCTGGTCGAACTCAACGACAAGCGCTTCGACCATCTTCCCCTTATAGAGGACGTCACCTTGCGCCACAAGCTGTTCGTCAGTAACGAAAGTTTTTCCCAGCGGAGTCGCCATCTCTTGTTTGGTACGGAGAAGAGACGTTCGGTGTAAAGTTTCCTTGAATCAATTGAAAGGTTACAACAAACTTATACTCCGACTACAAGGGAGGGGAGATGTTGAGTCTTGAATCTCCCCTTTATTTAGTGCTGGGTTCTTCAAGTGTCGGTGAAAAGTGAATCTTATTTTCGTTGACCGGGTGAGCGTCGAGAACTTCTGGGGATCTTCTCTTCTGATGGTGGACGGAGTAGTACAGCTCTGCCGACCAAGAGATTGTAGGCAAAGATTAACTTGTGCGCAGCAAGTTTTCTGAAGGGTTGGACTCTCCCTTTTCTCTCAGAGTTCTTCTCTCCAAAAAAATCCGACCCCTTCTCCATAACAACGGGGCTATTTATAGAGGTTTCAGGAGCGTACGTTCCTCCCAAAATCACTCCATAATAGGGGCTAACTTTCCCCGTTATGTGGGCCGTGATTGACCCTATAACCGGGACGGTTACAACTGAGACGCGGGTGTCAACCCACGCGCCTTGGTACTGCAGTGCTGACTGAGACGCGGGTCTCGACCCTCGCGCCTAGGTACTGCTGAGACGCGGGTTTCGACCCTCGCGCCTTGGTGCTGCAGAGACGCGGGTTTCGACCCACGCCTTGATGCTGAGACGCGGCTGTCGAGCCTCGCGCCTTGATGCTGAGACGCGGCCAAAATTAGCTTTGCGTCTAGAACTTGGAATTCTGCTTTTCAATGGCTTGTCTTTTAGTGATTTTTAGACAGCCTACACTCATGCCAGACGGAGGAAGATGCACGCTCACCGAGAAGAACCTGGGAGAGGCGGTGAAGTTATGATTTCCTAGGGAGAAGATATACAGGCCATCCTTAAGTTATCCCCGCAGTAGAGTTTTCCGAGTGGAGAGA
This sequence comes from Agave tequilana, assembly GCA_038442645.1. NCBI lineage: Eukaryota > Viridiplantae > Streptophyta > Magnoliopsida > Asparagales > Asparagaceae > Agave > Agave tequilana. The sequence continues at coordinate 22,392 of JAVJIF010022145.1, forward strand.
TCCTTGATAAAATAAGAGTCAGGGTGAAATTCAAGATGGACTTTATTATCAGCAGTAAATTGATTAACAAACAGAAGATTTTTGGTGATATCAGGAACATGTAAAAGGTTTTTCAAGAAAAAGGAAGAAATAGGAGAACACAATAAAGAAGCACCAGTAGCTCGGATAGGCAAACATGTCCCGTTACCCATGCGAACTCTGTCGGGTCCTTGATATTCGGAGTGAACCGCCAGATTCGTAATGTCAGCCGTTAGGTGATGAGTGGCTCCAGAGTCAACATACCAGTTGTGATCGACTGGACTATTCCCATAAGAGTAGAGAAGAGCAGTTGGGCTAGCCGAATCATCATAACGATTGTAACATTGGTTAGCATAATGGTCAAAATGATTGCAGATCTGGCATTGAGATCGGCCACCGGCGGACTAATGTGGCGGTAAGAAGGAACGTCCACGACCACGACCACGCTCCCTGCCTCAGCCACGTCCACGACCACGGAAAGAAGATGGAGCTGAATGGTAGCTTGGAGTGTGGGAAACAGTATGAACCGCAGGAGAAGGGGAGATGAAGGTTGTGGAGTCTGGTGAAGTGATAGTACGCCCACGATAAATCTCCTAGCTAAGCATGAGCCCGATGAGTTCTTCTGACGGTACAGGGTCGACTCGTGTGTGACAGAGGTGGCGAACGAGTCATATTCGGGAGATAGACCACTGAGCAAGGTAGAGACGAGGTCAGAGTCGACAACTGGATTAGCCACTACCGCCAGGTTGTCCACGATGGACTTAACAGACTGGATGTACTCTGACATAGAAGAGGTGCCCATCTTGACGGTGTGCAGCTGATATTTGAGTTGCTGCACTCTAGCTCTGGAGGGTGACACAAAGATTCCACACATTACGAGATGTGGTGAGGCCGATGACATGAGCAAAAACAACCTCAGTGAGCGAGGAGATAAGCCAACATAAAGCATCTGATCAAGCTTTATCCAGCGAGTGTATTCTAGATTGATAGTGGGCTGAGCATCCTTCTCGGTAGAAGGAAGGAACCGGACCGGACACGGAGAGGTTCCGTCGATGAGGCCTTCGAGATCGTGGAGCTTGAGAAGAGGGAGGAACTAGGAACACCACAGTAAATAGTTTCTCTTGTCGAGTTTGACATTTAAAAAGTGAGTGATGTTGGGATTTGGAGTAACCATGGATGCAAGTGTTTGGATCGAGGTGAGGGAAGATGAAGAGGGAATACTCGACATGGTACATGAGTTGCTCTGATACCAAGATAAAGAAGAAGAAGAAGAAAAAGACTTATTTGTGCAAAGACAAGATACCATTAGTTATGGTTCTTAGTTGTATATATATACACATATTGGTCACATGTTTACACTGATTTAGAAGATACAATAGGAAATCATTAACTGAGAGAAAGAATAGGAAAACATTGACTGAGAGAAAGAATGAGAAACACATGTTGCATGAATCTCATGAGTCCCATGTGTTCCTATAATCATGGAGAGATTTTAGGATCTGGTTGATTTCATGAGGGGTGTCTTTCACATGAATCACATGTTTCACTTGAGTCACGTGTTGTCTTTGATATCTCTAACATCCTCGAGGGTGAGGGAGGAGATCTGGGAGCCGAGTTCCTCAATTTTGGGGGAGGCAGTGACGCAGGGGGAGGTAGGAAGGCGGCGGAGTGGCGGCTGGCAGAGGAGGCGGAGAGAGATTTGGAGGGGAATTTTAGGGTTTGGGGTGGGAGTTGAAGAAGAGCGCGGGGACGATGGGTGAGGAGAGATGAGAGAGACAGAGGAGAAGAGGGTTGCTTACATCCCCCCCTCTCTTATTTCTTTCCTTTCCTCTTTGGATTTTGGGTTGAGGGAGCGCGAAGTGAAGAGAGAGGGAAGGAAAAAGGGAAAGTGGAAGATACAGGGAGTGCGGATAGGCCGCTTGGGTTTTTTTTTTTTGGTGGGTGGGGGGGGATAAGGTAATACTGAGCTTTGTTGGTTGCGCCTTCCCCAGGCCCAGGCCCAGGCCCAAGCCCAAGCCCAAGCCCAACTATTTTGACATTTTTGAGATAACACCTAAAAATCTCAGTGTTTCATTAACAAGAATTTATGAAACATCTCCAAGATAGAAGGGTACAATATATATAAATACACTCATACACGATTTGATCCTTCCTAAAAAGAAAAAGAAAAAAGAATAAAAAATGAAACCACTGGAATGCCCACTCAGTTGCGGCTTCTCCCTTCCACCATAGATGTGTCGTCTGCTGCTCGGACCCGTCCATACCTCGGTCGGTTCTCCCGCCAGTGTCGTCACGACATCAACATCTCAAGTTGATCATCCCGTCACTGGAGCCCCCATCACCAAAAGACGTGACACCCCCTTCATGCGGCATCTGCAGCTCAGCCCCGGCCACCCTATGGCCGACCACAGTTTCTGCAGCTTTGAGCCAGTCAATCCGTGACTGACTCCTCCTACCACCGACGTCGCGGCATGCCCCACTATCGCAGTTGCAGCATAAGATCCGGTCATATCCGACTGATCACCCCCGCTCAAAGCTAGCCATCCTTGGCTAAACACCCCGATAAACTCTCACTGCCCTTCCCCGAATCTTAGAGTTCTGCAAAAAAAAAACCAACTCGCACCGAATCACCACTGCCTCCGCCACCCCGGGTTGCATGCTGCTCGAATTTGTAGGCCCTCAGCCGGACCCGACCTCCCCTCGACAGGAATTGGACGAAACCAATGACTTGACTTCAACAGGATCTGTTCTACAGGCTCGCACAACTAGGCCTGTCAATGGGTCGGGTCCAGTCCCGGACCCGACCCGGAACCGACCCGATTAAGCGGGTATGGAAAGGGTTGCTCTGGACCCATACCCGTATACCCGTATACCCGTATACCCGAGTATTAAATGGGATGGGTCTGATTTTACTTGAACCAGGCCCGATTACCCATTTACCCATTTCAAAACATAAATATAAATAATACTAATAGAATTAAAACCCTCTCAAGACTCTATCAGTAAATGATCCCTTTGTGCTTTAAATGTTGAAAACTGTTGGTTGTTTAGTGGGTGATTCTATTGTTATATTTTCCCAAATAAATTTGGGGGCCTTGCTTTAAATTTTTTTCTTTATTAGAGTCTTTCATCGAAAATTTTCCCTCCACCTCTTGCACCTGGTTACATTACATCTTTTATTGATATTAAAACATGCTTTCTTTGTCTTTACAAAGAAAAATTTCCCTCTCTTCATGTGTTTTTGTTATTGTATTTGTTTATGTTTTTTTTGTTATGGGTCTGGGTAAACGGGTCTGGACCCGCGGTACAGCGGGTCCGGGTATGGAAACCCACCTTCTAGACCCGCGGGTAAACGGGGCGGGTATGGTACCCTCTTGGGTAAACGGGTCGGGTATGGTACCACCTGTACCGCCTCGAACCCGACCCATTGACAGGCCTACGCACAACTGCGTCCTTGAGTTCCCAACTCTTTTGACATTATTACTTGATTAGATGACTCAGATGGCATCGTCTATTTATGACTTTAACAAGGTTTTCTTTAATAAATATAAATCAATTCTTTAGAGTTAGGGTACATTATATTTTTTTTTTCTTCTGGCACGCGCAATATATGAGCAAGGAACATTCTAGGGACTATAAATATAACCTACTATAATCAAGACTTTTTAATTAGATGAAGAGTATTATCCTAAGTATCTTTTAGGGTTTTTTTCCCAAAAAAATCCTCAAAATAATTAATTCTAAAAATCAACCCCCACCCAAATTAATTCCAGAACTCGACCTCTCACACGTCATGTCGGCACTACATCGGTGACGGGGCGGTTATCCCCGCCAGCGTGGTACCCACGGATGGCCAGGTCAGTTTTGAGTTCGCCTGAGATTACCAACCCCGGACAAACATATTTTATTTTGCTATGTATTTGTTCGTATAGGGTTGCAACCCCAAACGAGCGAAATAATTTTTTTCTTTAAAATTTGGCTTGTTCGGAGTTGGCAACCTTGACGAGCATGACTTGGACAAGAAATTATCAAGTCCGATTCGTCTGGGGTTACCAAACTCGGACGAACGAAATATATGTGTGTGTGTGTGTGTGTGTGTGTGTGTGTGTGTGTGTTTGTATGTATGTGTGTGTGTGTGTATAGAAATGTATATCAGCCGACGGCTGAGAGACTCTCTCAGCCTGCGGTGACGTTGCACATTATGGGCCACATAATTCGACAATCTAAAATGACGCCCGCTTTTGAAAATAATTGAAATTACTAAAAGCCCCTATCGTTTGTCTTTTTCTTGGGATGATGCATTAGTTTATATTCTTTATTATTATTTTTTCTCCTTTTTATATGTCTATCTCTCTGTGTCTTCTCACGCTGTCAGATGTAGATTTTTGACTTATAAAGAATATCGTTCTAAAAAAGCGAGAGCGGGATCAGATATTAATTTTTAGTCGCAGACCTAGATCTCCAGCAACCATTTGTTTTACAAGACATCGACCAAAGTCGTAGTCTAATTAAAATTTATTAATAAAACGACTGCGATCTTGGTCGCAAAAATGAAAAATAAGTTCAAAAAGACTGCTATTACATAATACTGTGACCAATGTCGCAGTCTTCAGTCGCAGTCTTCTAATCATCTTAATTACTTAACTTTCGAGACATTATTCCCTACTTCAATTGACTATGCCTCTTGTTTCATAAGAATACGACCATGGTCGCAGTATCTTTTGGTGTTTACTTAATAAAAAAATATTATGACCAAGGTCGCATTGTTATAAAACAAAACATTCTCAAAGAGACTGCTGTTATATAAGATTGCGAACGAAGTCGCAATCTTCTAATCATCTTAATTAATTAACTTACGAGATTATTGTCACTGCTTCCATTGACTGCGACTCTTATTTCATAAGACTCTTGTTTCATAAGAATGCGACCATGGTCGCAGTATCCTATTTAGATTACTTAATAAAAAAAATACTATGACTAAGGTCGCATTGTTATCAAACAAAACATTCTCAAAGAGACCGCTGTTACATAAGACTGCGACCGAAGTCGCAATCTTCTAATCATCTTAATTGATTAACTTATGAGATTATTGTCACTGCTTCCATTGACTGCGACTCTTATTTCATAAGACTGCGACCACGGTCGCAGTATCCTATTTAACTTAGGAAGGTCGAAAAAATACTGCGACCCTAATCGAAAAAATAAAAAAAAGGTTACAACACTGCGACCAAAAGTCGCAATGTAAAACAAAAATAAATCTAAAAAGTGAAAATAATATTAAAAAATTAAATCCAAAATTTTTCTTTTTAGAAACTGCGATCTCGATTGCAGTTTCAGAAAACAAAAAAAAACTGTTTCAAGTCGCGGTAATAGATTTTTATTGTAATTAAAACATCTTTTAAAAAAACTTGAACATAAGTGCGACCATGATTGCATTCTTTTAAAATAAATTATTTTTCTAAAATTTAGTTATCAAGACTTGTAATTTTTTTGTTTGAAAAAACTCAAAATTTTCCGATCTGTAATTTTTTTAGTGGAGGAACAGTTGTAGCAGGTTAAAAGTGAAACTGAGGGTATTTCAGTCATTGGTCAACGAAAAGTGATTGAGGGTCTCCTTTTACCGCCTAAATTTTGACTTTTCTGCGGCTAATATGAAGCCACGTCATGCCGGCTGAGAAACTCTCTCAGCTGGCGGCTGAGGTACAGTAACCCCATATATATATATATATACATAGCTTTTTCTTTCTCCAAACAAACAAATAGAATTAGGGGTGTTATTACATATATTTCATTATGGCAGAGTGGGGAGAGTTCTCATTTGCCACGCGGGTGATTTGTGATTGAACCTCGGCGATAACACCTTTTTTTACTTGCTAATGAAAAAAGAAAGAAAATCTAAAAAAAATCTAATGTGTTAGGATTTGAACCAATGACTTGCGTATTTTAAGTTCTTCATTTTACTAACTGAGCGAAGATCAATTTGATATAAAATATTAATGGAAAAAAGAGAAAAAAAAACTAAAATTTATTTATCCAGACTTGCCAAACACGGAGAGGACAAAAATTGGAACAAAAATTGTTTTGTTTCGTCCGGAATTGTCAACTCCAAGCAAAGCAGCATACAAGCAATACTATTTCATCATCCATTAAATCAAACAACCGTTTTCTATTCCCTTTAGGTAGCGCTATAACTATAAGTGTAATACCCCGTTCCCGGAATACGTACTTAGTTGCGTATTCGGATTTTCGGTCGTATTTTTTCGATTTTTTCCTGTATTTATTCTGTATTATGAATTCCTTATATGGTTGTTTTGTCTTGGATTTGGATTTGTGGTCTTGGAGTCAGCCCTAGTCTGAACCGAAGGCCCGATCCTAGAGTATTACTCGATTTAGACATTCTGATAATTAGAATTGACCGATTTTAGTTTTAAATATCATTTTCCATATTATATATTTTCTATGATTTTCTAGTTTTTCTGGAATTAAAATGAAAGTCTTCAAAACCGATGTCGGCCAGTTCCGTTGACCGATTCCAGGATTTTTATTTCACAAACAGCTAGGAATTTCTAGATGGTCCTTTAGACTTTATTTCTTAGAATCTTATTTCTTATTCAAATACTTTTTCTGAGGATTTTATGAATTTATGAAAATTCCATCGGAGTCGGTAGGTAACTGATTCCGGATTTTTAGTTTTAAAACTATAAAGTATTTCTTAAAACGGAATTCACTATGATACTTAATATTATATTCTTGATTTTTGATAATTATTTCGGGTCGTTCTGAGATACTTGAATTTCAGACGATTCCGGTATTTTCCCGAAAGATTTCCGCATCCGTAACCGAGTCCCGGGAATCCGCCACTTTCATTATTTTCATTTTCCCTTCCAAGAAAATATCTTCTCTTTTTTAATTTCTTTTCCTTTTCCTTTTTCTTATTTCTTTCCTTCCTCCACAAGCCAAAGCCTTTTCCTATCTTCCAAAATTCCAACAATTCCAATTTTTCCTCTCCACACATTTCCACCAACCTCCACCATTAATGCCCCCTTTCTCTCTCTCCTCCATGGCCGGCCAAGTGGCCAAGGGAGGGACACTCATCCCCTCCTCCACTTTGCAAAAACCCCCCCTCTCTTCTATCTTATTTGCATCTCCTTCACAAATCCAAAACCCTATAAATATCTTTCCTTTACATTTCATTTCCTTTTTCATTTTCTCTTCACCAAGAGCCAAACCCTAGCCACCTCCATCTCCTTCATCTCCACCACCACAACTACTCCAACCTCTTCCCTTCATCTTCCTCCTCCTTCATCTCCATGGGAAACACCACCAAGGTCATCAACTCTACCAAAACCCCAACTTCTTCTTCATCATCAACTACCATCACTACCACCATCACTCTATCACCTTGTACTTCTCTTAGGTAAGTGTTCTTCATCACCAAGACTTGATTAATTCCTGGTATACTTAAGTTTACATATCATGTTCACTTGTGTCTTCAAATCATGATTACTTGGTCATCAAACAAACCACCAAAATCTGTTCTGTTTGCTGTTTTCAGACGATTAGTCGACTAGACCTATATATTAGTCGACTAGAAAACCCTAGTTGAAACGTAACCTTTTTGGAAACACAGTTTTAGTCGACTAGACCAATTACCAGTCGACTAGAGACCCTTAGTCGACTACACCCTTGACCCTAGTCGACTAACCTTTCCTGAACCAGAAACTCAACTCTCTGTTACTCAGTATTAGTCGACTTGACATGACTGTTAGTCGACTTGAGATGTCTGTTAGTCGACTACCCTTTCCACCTAGTCGACTAACTTTTCCTGAATCAGAATATCAACTCTCTGGAACCCAGTTTTAGTCGACTATACCAGACTGTTAGTCGACTTGAGTCCACTATTAGTCGACTACTCTTCCACCCTAGTCGACTAACTTTGGCTGTTTGTCTTAGTTGATTTCTTTCTTGAATATGAACCTTACCCTCTAGACTTATATCATATCTTAGTATCACTTGACTTGTCACTTGACAAACATCATCTTCCCTTCTCTCTTTCTCTCTCCTCTTCACTCTACATAATTATATCACAGGTTATGGCGCATCCCGAGCTTCCGTGGATTTTGGATCTTTTGGCATATTGGTGATTTAGGCGAGTAGTCTCGCTCTTCGCTCTTCTCTATTTGATATCCCATTTCGTCGGGACGATAAGTATTTCACTTCTTATTTCCATATTCATGTTTGCCCTGCAATTGCTTATATTATGGTAGCTTCATCTTGTACTTGTGCCATGCTATTGATATGCTTACTTCCTTATCATATACCATGCGTGGCCGACCCTTCGTGGTCGTTGGGCTTTGAGTCTTCCATGTTACTACTTGTCATTGCTTCAGACTTGTTAGTTGTATGCTTCCTTTTAACACATGTATATCACCTGACCATTTAGTGTGTTATCACCTGACCACCTGCCATGCTACTATTCGGCAAGACCCTTTAGTTATGCTATGACTTGCCCTGACTATTATCAATCTCTTGCCATGACTTAACCCGACTATTATCAATCCTTTGATATGCTTGGTTGTTTACTAAATATCATCACCCTGTCATGCTATCACTTGACACCCAGCATGATATACTTGACTTGTGATTATTACCTTTACGGGAACCTTACCTTATGATCCTGTATCATGATCAGTGACTTGTTTTCTTGCTTTACATGCAGTGGCCTGACTATATAGTACGTATGTACTCCTGAATTCCTGATCATGTCCATCTCCTGTTTTTTCCGTAAAGTGATAATTAAACTATTGAACCTTAAAAAGTACCAACTTGTATTGGGTCGGGGGAAACATGCGGATATCGATATGTGTTCGTGTTTACAGTGGCATTAGGTATATTGTACAATCATGTTTCCGGTCTGACCTGAGGGCCTCCAGGGGACCGAGGGGAGAGCTGGCTCCCTTATTCCTGGCTTCATCATGATAAGGGCATACATAAGTCCCTCCTGTTTAGCCTTGCGGCTGGCTTCCGTTTCCATGCAACGGAACAATCCTGGACCGTGGTCCCGGGCATGCACGGGACCCACTGTAAACATAGTTCGTTGATACCCCCGCTAGTTTCCAATAACAAACCTTGCTTTACTCGGATATGGATCTATGTGCGTTAGGACGCTAGTTCACATAGCTAGATATCAGGGTAAGACGAGTAATAATAAAATGTCATAATAATCGGCTCTTTAAGTTGTAAGTAGAGGTATGTGGAATGGACGCATACTAAAGCCTGCAACTTAAACGGCTATGAATCTGTGATGTGCCTTACCATATTTGTTGTATTGGTTTTATTTGGATTTCCTGTTTTATGATTATTATGTCATACCTGTTCATGCCTGCTCTAACCTATCTGCCTCCTGAGTATTTCCTACTTGATATCATTTCTTATATACTTCATTTGTGTTCTAACCCTCCTGTCTTCTGTACTTGACACTTGTGCTCCTCCTGACTCGCCACCTGGCATCCATATTCCTACTCGCCTGGGGAGTTTCACTGACTCTCCTGGATTCTCATGTCCAGGTTTCGGAGCTTGGAGCGTAAGGATCTCCCCCGTTACTGCTCAGAGTGGCGCAGCGGTAGCGTGGATCTCCAGCCGACCGTCCAGAGCCACATCCTTCCAGGCCCCCTTTGTGCCTCTCGAGTTTCCCTTTAGTAAACTCGTGAGTGCCCTTTTTCTATTCATACTTGTACATTTCCTTGTATACTTGTATGTGAGCGCCCTTTTATGCTGTTCATATATGTATATCTTTTGTACTCTCGCATTTGCGCATATCTGTGATGTATTATTATTGTAATATTCATCACCTCTGGTGATAACTCTGTAATTGTATATATATATGTGTTGGAATGTATAATGCACCATTTGCTTCCGTACTCTGATTCTTGTCTGTACTGATGCTTAGCGTATATACGGGAAGGTACTTCGGACTTACGTATATACGTTGCAGTGACGTCCCCGTATCCGTGGAATCGGGGCGTTACAGGATGGTATCAGAGCCTAGGCTCTAACTTCCTCAGTACGTCCAGAAGGCAAATCAATGGTAAAGAGATTTGCAACTGGAATACATGAGTCTTGGTTATACATTCCAACTACAAGTGCAGAGTTATCTATTTCTTGACTATCTTTCCTTTGATTCCTAATTCCTCCTATCCTTTCCCTGTTTTGGTTTTATGAAGCCTTTATACTATCTTAAGATATGACTAGACTAGAGAGGTAGTGGCTGGTTCTGAATGAAGTTATTATGTGATCTCTTCGGCCAACTCTATGAAGCTTGGTATTCTCCAGATCGATCTTGATCTGGCTATCTTTCAGAAGACAGCAGTCGGAATTCTCTACGGATATTCTACATTCTCTACTATATCGTTCAGAGTGATTGATGCCTGGTATTCGGGATTCTTAATTATCGGCCTTCTTTATTATGCTCAGGACTATCAGGGTTTTCTTTATCTTCAGTATTCTGGCTCATTTATTGCACAGCCACGACATCAGCAGTATTATTCAGCATTATTCGAAGATTTATACAGCCGGAAATGCGGAGGATGATTATTGTTCAGTCGACTTGAGAGCCCTACCTCTAGTGCTTCATATCTTAATCGGTATAAATTCCACCCTTGTCCCCTTGTATTCAATTTACCCCTTAATGAAATTGCGAGGACGCAATTTTTGTAAGGTGGATGGATTGTAATACCCCGTTCCCGGAATACGTACTTAGTTGCGTATTCGAATTTTCGGTCGTATTTTTTCGATTTGTTTCCTGTATTTATTCTGTATTATGAATTCCTTATATGGTTGTTTTGTCTTGGATTTGGATTTGTGGTCTTGGAGTCAGCCCTAGTCTGAACCGAAGGCCCGATCCTAGAGTATTACTCGATTTAGACATTCTGATAATTAGAATTGACCGATTTTAGTTTTAAATATCATTTTTTCAATATTATATATTTTCTATGATTTTCTAGATTTTTCTGGAATTAAAATGAAAGTCTTCAAAACCGGTGTCGGCCAGTTCCGTTGACCGATTCTAGGATTTTTATTTCACAAACAGCTAGGAATTTCTAGATGGTCCTTTAGACTTTATTTCTTAGAATCTTATTTCTTATTCAAATACTTTTTCTGAGGATTTTATGAATTTATGAAAATTCCATCGGAGTCGGTAGGTAACTGATTCCGGGATTTTTAGTTTTAAAACTATAAAGTATTTCTTAAAACGGAATTCACTATGATACTTAATATTATATTCTTGATTTTTGATAATTATTTCGGGTCGTTCTGAGATACTTGAATTTCGGACGATTCCGGTATTTTCCCGAAAGATTTCCGCATCCGTAACCGAGTCCCGGGAATCCGCCACTTTCATTATTTTCATTTTCCCTTCCAAGAAAATATCTTCTCTTTTTAATTTCTTTTCCTTTTTCCTTTTTCCTTATTTCTTTCCTTCCTCCACAAGCCAAAGCCTTTTCCTATCTTCCAAAATTCCAACAATTCCAATTTTTCCTCTCCACACATTTCCACCAACCTCCACCATTAATGCCCCCTTTCTCTCTCTCCTCCATGGCGGCCAAGTGGCCAAGGGAGGGACACTCATCCCCTCCTCCACTTTGCAAAAAACCCCCTCTCTCTATCTTATTTGCATCTCCTTCACAAATCCAAAACCCTATAAATATCTTTCCTTTACATTTCATTTCCTTTTTTCATTTTCTCTTCACCAAGAGCCAAACCCTAGCCACCTCCATCTCCTTCATCTCCACCACCACAACTACTCCAACCTCTTCCCTTCATCTTCCTCCTCCTTCATCTCCATGGGAAACACCACCAAGGTCATCAACTCTACCAAAACCCCAACTTCTTCTTCATCATCAACTACCATCACTACCACCATCACTCCATCACCTTGTACTTCTCTTAGGTAAGTGTTCTTCATCACCAAGACTTGATTAATTCCTGGTATACTTAAGTTTACATATCATGTTCACTTGTGTCTTCAAATCATGATTACTTGGTCATCAAACAAAACCACCAAAATCTGTTCTGTTTGCTGTTTCCAGACGATTAGTCGACTAGACCTATATATTAGTCGACTAGAAAACCCTAGTTGAAACGTAACCTTTTTGAAACACAGTTTTAGTCGACTAGACCAAATTACCAGTCGACTAGAGACCCTTAGTCGACTACACCCTTGACCCTAGTCGACTAACCTTTCCTGAACCAGAAACCCAACTCTCTGTTACTCAGTATTAGTCGACTTGACATGACTGTTAGTCGACTTGAGATGTCTGTTAGTCGACTACCCTTTCCACTAGTCGACTAACTTTTCCTGAATCAGAATATCAACTCTCTGGAACCCAGTTTTAGTCGACTATACCAGACTGTTAGTCGACTTGAGTCCACTATTAGTCGACTACTCTTCCACCCTAGTCGACTAACTTTGGCTGTTTGTCTTAGTTGATTTCTTTCTTGAATATGAACCTTACCCTCTAGACTTATATCATATCTTAGTATCACTTGACTTGTCACTTGACAAACATCATCTTCCCTTCTCTCTTTCTCTCTCCTCTTCACTCTACATAATTATATCACAGGTTATGGCGCATCCCGAGCTTCCGTGGATTTTGGATCTTTTGGCATATTGGTGATTTAGGCGAGTAGTCTCGCTCTTCGCTCTTCTCTATTTGATATCCCGTTTCGTCGGGACGATAAGTATTTCGCTTCTTATTTCCATATTCATGTTTGCCCTGCAATTGCTTATATTATGGTAGCTTCATCTTGTACTTGTGCCATGCTATTGATATGCTTACTTCCTTATCATATACCATGCGTGGCCGACCCTTCGTGGTCGTTGGGCTTTGAGTCACTTCCATGTTACTACTTGTCATTACTTCAGACTTGTTAGTTGTATGCTTCCTTTTAACACATGTATATCACCTGATCATTTAGTGTGTTATCACCTGACCACCTGCCATGCTACTATTCGGCAAGACCCTTTAGTTATGCTATGACTTGCCCTGACTATTATCAATCTCTTGCCATGACTTAACCCGACTATTATCAATCCTTTGATATGCTTGGTTGTTTACTAAATATCATCACCCTGTCATGCTATCACTTGACACCCTGTAGGGGCCGAAAAGTTTGGTGGTCGGAGAAAGTGGTTTTAGCTGTAAAATATTTCCTTAATTCAAGCGAAACGATTACAACCAAAAGAACTACTCTTCCCTCTTTTCCAGTTACAAGGGAGGGAGGATGTCTGAATCTTCCCTTTGTTTAAAGCTGGGTTCTTCGTGTGGCGATGGAGAGTGAATCTTGTTCTCCGTTGACCAGATGACCGTCCTAGACCGTCGGGGGTCTTCTCTTCGGTCGGTAGAAAGAGTAACTCAGCTCCGTCTACCAAAACTCTCAAAGAGGAGGTAGGCGAAGAGCGGCTAGTACTCAGTAAGCTCGCTGAAGAGTCGTGCTTCTCTCTTGATGATCCTCCTGCCAAGCTTTGATCCTCTCAAGCCTCTATCTTTTCAAGCTTCTCTCCAAAAACTCAAAAAAAAAACTCCCCCCTCTCTTCATAGCAAACAAGACTATTTATAGGGATCTCAGGGGGTGAAGGTGCCTCCTGAAAATGCTCCCGAATGAGGGGCCACTACCCGCTACATGCGCGGTGACTGGCCCCGCAATCAGGGCAGTTGCAACTGAGACGCGGGCGTTGGGCCGAACGCGCCTTGAAGTTTGAGACGCGGGCGTCGAGCCAAACGCGCCTTGAAGTTTGAGACGCGGGCTTCGGGCCTTCACGTCTGGATGCTGAGGCGCGGGCGTCGGGCCGATGCGCCTTGATGCTGAGACGCGGGCGTCGGGCCGACGCGTCTTGATGCTGAGACGCGGGCTTCGGGCCGACGCGTCTGAACGTTGTGACGCGGGTGTAGAGCCAACGCGTCTTAATGCTGAGACGCGAGCGTCGATTTCTCGCGTCTAGAGCTTGAGACTCTGCTTCCTTAATGGCTGGTCTGTTAGTCATTTTTAGACAGCCTACACACCCAGCATGATATACTTGACTTGTGATTATTACCTTTACGGGAACCTTACCTTATGATCCTGTATCATGATCAGTGACTTGTTTTCTTGCTTTACATGCAGTGGCCTGACTATATAGTACGTATGTACTCCTGAATTCCTGATCATGTCCATCTCCTGTTTTTCCCGTAAAGTGATAATTAAACTATTGAACCTTAAAAAGTACCAACTTGTATTGGGTCGGGGGAAACATGCGGATATCGATATGTGTTCGTGTTTACAGTGGCATTAGGTATATTGTACAATCATGTTTCCGGTCTGACCTGAGGGCCTCCAGGGGACCGAGGGGAGAGCTGGCTCCCTTATTCCTGGCTTCATCATGATAAGGGCATACATAAGTCCCTCCTGTTTAGCCTTGCGGCTGGCTTCCGTTTCCATGCAACGGAACAATCCTGGACCGTGGTCCCGGGCATGCACGAGACCCACTGTAAACATAGTTCGTTGATACCCCCGCTAGTTTCCAATAACAAACCTTGCTTTACTCGGATATGGATCTATGTGCGTTAGGACGCTAGTTCACATAGCTAGATATCAGGAAGACGAGTAATAATAAAATGTCATAATAATCGGCTCTTTAAGTTGTAAGTAGAGGTATGTGGAATGGGACGCATACTAAAGCCTGCAACTTAAACGGCTATGAATCTGTGATGTGCCTTACCATATTTGTTGTATTGGTTTTATTCGGATTTCCTGTTTTATGATTATTATGCCATACCTGTTCATGCCTGCTCTAACCTATCTGCCTCCTGAGTATTTCCTACTTGATATCATTTCTTATATACTTCATTTGTGTTCTAACCCTCCTGTCTTCTGTACTTGACACTTGTGCTCCTCCTGACTCGCCACCTGGCATCCATATTCCTACTCGCCTGGGGAGTTTCACTGACTCCCCTGGATTCTCATGTCCAGGTTTCGGAGCTTGGAGCGTAAGGATCTCCCCCGTTACTGCTCAGAGTGGCGCAGCGGTAGCGTGGATCTCCAGCCGACCGTCCAGAGCCACATCCTTCCAGGCCCCCTTTGTGCCTCTCGAGTTTCCCTTTAGTAAACTCGTGAGTGCCCTTTTTCTATTCATACTTGTACATTTTCTTGTATACTTGTATGTGAGCGCCCTTTTATGCTGTTCATATATGTATATCTTTTGTACTCTCGCATTTGCGCATATCTGTGATGTATTATTATTGTAATATTCATCACCTCTGGTGATAACTCTGTAATTGTATATATATATATGTGTTGGAATGTATAATGCACCATTTGCTTCCGTACTCTGATTCTTGTCTGTACTGATGCTTAGCGTATATACGGGAAGGTACTTCGGACTTACGTATATACGTTGCAGTGACGTCCCCGTATCCGTGGAATCGGGGCGTTACAATAAGTTATCAAACCAACACAGTTTGATGTTCCAAATGTCGGGTAGGGTCTATCGGGTTTCGCGTTGAACCCGACCCGGTTGACACCCCAACATCACATGCCACCGTGCTTGTAGTGTAACGGTCCCAGTTTTCATA
Organism: Agave tequilana; assembly: GCA_038442645.1. Lineage (NCBI taxonomy): Eukaryota > Viridiplantae > Streptophyta > Magnoliopsida > Asparagales > Asparagaceae > Agave > Agave tequilana. Next base: position 38,021 of record JAVJIF010022145.1, read on the forward strand.
ATATTTCCATATACATAAACATTATATTGATCTCCAGATTATCATAACCATCTCCAAAATCCTTGAAAATTTTGTCAGCACTTCCTCTTTAATATAGAGTCTACTTGATACATTGACACATACAGTTCTATATTTCTCATCAACCAGATATATATATATACAATATCCCATGCAGTGGTATATCACAATTTCGGCTTGACATCGCCTACTTAAATTCTCACACATATATCATGTGGATACAACACAAGATAACAAATCCAAGACTTTCTTGAGAATAATCTCCTTGGTATCACCATCTAATACAAGCCAACTCAAGATAATATTCATAAGAACTTATACACAAGTCCACGTATATACATCATATATGCAACTATTCAATCTAACTATAACATCAACTCTAAGTACATGCATATAACCACATTACTCAATTACAAGTCAATATAGAAGCTTGATAGGCCCACACAATGAATGTTGTGCACCCTTTCAGTGCTCTACTCTTTCTTTTAGCTGCTATTTATCCCTGGCTTGCCCTGAAAAACATGAAGCTATGGGTGGGGGGGGGTGAGCTCGACAGCTCAGTGAGTGGAGTCAATCTCATTCATAATTGTAGCATGGCATTAACGATGTATAGTATTCATGATACATGAAAATAAAATGAATGCAGTACATGAAGTATGTGGTACCGAATGCTTCTACTTGATTGTAAATTTACTTTCAGTTACTATTCAATTGATGCTGATAACTGTACACATGACCAGTATCAGATGTCTTCAATACCATATACAATAACACATCTAACATACCCTTAGTGTCACGCACACACACATACATATATGTCACACATAGCCATTCATTCTCAATAATTTGTGAAGTTGCATATATACGTATCGTAGCACCGTCTTCGCACTCCGCCCGTGCAATACGGGTCCCTTCCTCCATATATATACACATATTTATATAGCACCGTCTTCGCACTCCGCCCTGCATACGGGTCCCTTCCTCCTGATATATACACATTTTTATATATATATATATAGCACCGTCTTCGCACTCCGCCCTGCATACGGGTCCCTTCCTCCTTATATATACACATTTATATATATATATATATATATATATATATATATATATATATATATATATATATATATATATATATATATATAGCACCGTCTTCGCACTCCGCCCTGCATACGGGTCCCTTCCTCCTTTCAATAAGGTATATATACACATACATCTACATACACACAATATCGGCACATTCAATTTCATAAGACTCATGTATAAAGCACATCATTTCCTATATGGAATGATACTCTCAATTAATACTTGCTCGTTACCTTGTATTCTTATGCAATATCCGCACCAATTGTCTTAACCAAGCATATCACACATATATATATGTACAAAATCAAGTAACATACGCCAATCATATTCATGTCAATAATAATGAATTCTATTCCGTAACATGCATGTCAATGCCCTTGTACACCATATTTCAAAATGCAAGCCACATATGCAAATAGGTAAAATGCTATATCAGACAAGTTATTATTCGTTTTTGTAATCAGGTATAATGCAATCCAATTTATTAAAAACCCCACTCACCTTTGTCTGACTTCAGTTATCAATCCTGCGGATACGTAGCTCTTGATTGCACGATCGCAATGGTTCAAAAATCGCTCGAATCTGACTCCGGATGATCAAGTTATCACCCAAAAACCAAACCAATAACTTCGGGTTAGATATCAAATATTCAGAAGTATTCGGGGACCCATTATAAATTTTCTGGGGTCTAAAATTAAATAACAGAAACTTTCAAGGGGTTAAATAAAATTTACCTTTCTTTAAGTGATTGGGTCGGGTTCGGGTCTTAATGGGTCGGATTGAATCCAACCCGAAACCCTCACTTCCTCTTTCTCCTCTTTTCTTTTCTTTTCTTTTTTTTTTCTTTCTTTCACAGACTTGCTGCTGCTGCTCACCCACCGCGGCCGCGGCCGTGGCCGCCGCGCCGGCGGCCGCCCTGGCGCCGCCTCCCCTTGCCGCCGGTCAGTACAAGGAGGAAAGGAGGGAGAGAGAGATGATATGTGTGGGAGAAAAGATGGGAAAAATAAAAGAAGAAGAAGAAGAAGGATCCCCACCCCTCCGGCCGCCCCTCCGGCCACGCCCTGCCCTCGCCGGCGGTTACAGAGAGAGGGAGAATAGAGGGGACTCTGAGGTTGGAAGAGAGAGAATGTGAGGGGAAGAAATGAGAGATTTTGGCCATTTTCTCCCTTAAATATTTGCTTCTCCCTCAAATGACACCTAGCACTCAAGTTCCAAGGATTAATCCCAACCATCCATTTCTTATCTCCATGCACCTACTCCCACTCACAATTATTTATTTTGGGTATTTAGCTAGGTACTTATAGTGGTATTAATACCACAAGAGTATTTCATATATGATCACTTAAAATATTACCCTACTATCTCTCCTTATATACATGAATAATTTATATACATGTATTTGTGGATATACACCCTCTCCCACGTATGTACATTATTTTAAAAACATTCAATATATATAACTTATATTCACCAATTTAGAACTCTACAATACTTATTTTTCATTTCGTGTAACATCAAATAAATTATTATCTCATAATTATATGCTAACCCAAAAATTAATAATAAAAAAAAATCAGGGTTGTTACATGTAGGGCCTGTTTGATTTAGGGTGAAAGTGAGAAAGTGAAGAAGTGAGGAAGTGGTAATAGTTCCTTTTGGAACTTGAGAATTGGTTAGTAAGTTTTCCGGTATTTGGATGTTGTTGTGAAGTGTGGTTTAGAAAATGTTATGTTTTTTTCAGTGTTTGGATGGTAATGTGAAAGTGAAAGTGGAAAAATTGACCGCAAAATAATATTAAAATAAAAATTAATTAAAAAAATAAAAAATGGAATGTATTTAGAATACAAATGAGATTTACATAATCAAAAAATTAACTGTTTTGTGCTACAATTTATTACAAATGAGATTTAATGACCACAAAATTAACTGTAACACTCTATAAGTGAGAAAATGATTGTGTAAAAAAAAAAAAGAAAAAAAAAATTTTTCTTAATTTTTTTAATATTTAAATAAATAAAAAAGTGAGCAATTATATTTCCTCGTTTCTTTACATCCGCCCACTTCTTAACCAAACACACCCGCAGACTATAACTGTCTCTCGATTACCAGCAAGTCTTTTCATTTGAGAATAAAAATAATAATAAATATGATGGGATTTCTACCCTGTTCAAATAATCAAAATGTTGAACAGTGAATTCGTGTATATTCTATGTCGCTGAATTCATCGTTGAAAATGCCTGTAATCTCACCGCGTTCAAAGTGAATCTGCTCTGTGGTTCTTTTCTGATTGCTGGTAAGTTCATGTGAAATTGATCGTTGTTGATTTTTGACTTTTCAAGTATTTCTTTCTAGTTTCTGATTCTGCTGTGTAATTAAAGCTTCGTGTTAAATTTGTTTGAGCGACTTCAAATTTTGGGCGTAAAACTAAGACATAAATTTTGATTGGATGTAATTTGTGATGAATTCGTAGGGAATGATTAATGTTATAGGAACTTTGTTGGACTTCAGGGGAAGAAAAAATTGTGATCTCTACCAGTTCGTCTAGTTTGTTTGATTGATTTTGTTTGCGCTATTTTTTTTTATTTTGGGATTTTTGTTACAGGGTTTGAATGGTGTCCTATATATTGGGATTTTTGTTTGTTTTGATTGATTTGTTCATGCTATTTTTTGGGATTGTTGATTGTAGGGTTTGAATGTTCGTCTAGTTTTTCTTTCTAAGTACTATGAGATAGCTTATGTGGAGCTAACTATAGTTTCTGCTGTAAGTCTGCTTGTACAAAGGGAACTGTTAGGAACTTTATACTTTTGAAGTTGGCCTATCTAGATTTGTTTGCTTATTTTTCTTGCTCAGCTTTGTAGAGGGCCATTATACAGTTTCATTTTTAACGAATTGAATGTATTCATCTTCTAAATGAAATATTGAGTTTCATCTCCCATTGATCACTTCAGTGAATCTAACCCTCTGAAAGAAGCTTGTGAATTCATATTATAGACTATGTTTCCAATGTTATGTGAGGTGGACGAGGTTCATCTTTCCTTTCTTTTTCCGCCACAGTTCTCTCTAATATCACATTTCTCATTCTTGCGTGATGAATCCTACTGTATTAAGCACTTGCCTTGCATATTGAGAATTGGAGAAATGGACACAATATATTTTTTTTTATATGAAACGGTAGTTTCGTTCTCTTTTATAAAAAAAGCACTCGTGACATTCCTTACTCAAGCAGCACTCACACTCACAGTTTTCATCTTTCTCTCACACATTACCCTAAGGTTATCATGTAACACTCTTTAACTTCCAATCCGCTACTACTCAGAGCACCTCTGCATTAGGTACTAGTGCTTTTTCTCAAGTTGGCAACAACTGGCAGAGGACTCCTTGTTTATAGCCTGGGCAAGTCGGTTTCATTGTCCAACAGAGAGAGGTGCAAGCTTATAGAGAGGCTCCATGTGGTTTCTAGAGATTCAAGGGAGGCTAAAGCTAGAAATCTATAGTCTTTATTTCCTCTCCTTTCTGTTGAGGGAACTTAGAGAGAAATTTGTTTCTGTTGAAGTCGGTGCTGATACCTAATACTCCAATCTTAGCTTCTTCATGGTAGTCCATTTTTCTTATCAAACTAAATTTAACCATACCGTGCTTATACCAAATAAAATATTTTTCTATGAGTTCAGTATTTTGTGAGAATTAACCTTTATTTCCCAACTGTATCGTCGAAATTCTCTCATCAGAACATGTCTTACTTTATTTAATTGATAGAATGTTAATCCAGGTGGTAACCCCCCCTCACCACTTGTACTGACTGTGTCTTTCCTATCTTCTTCTCATAGATGGATGACAATAGAGGGAACTTTGATACCGGTGTTGGACAAAGGAAAGGATGTCCAGCAAATCTTGTTCCAGCAATGGAATTTTTCAAGTGGATCCCTCGTACACTTCAGAACTGTTTGAAAGTCCGTCTTTTAAGGTTCTTCCAACTAAAAGAATCCTTGATGTTTTATGCTCATGATATTTCTTTTCTTTCCAGTCACATATCAAGCATTCGATGAAGAATAAATTGAATTTTAATACTCCCAAACCTCTAACATGGATGGAGAGTCATTGCATGCTTTGGATGTTAACTTACAGAAGCAATTTCAAGCTTGGCGAGAAAATCCTAACTGGGTTGATCAGCCTCCGGAAATAACGGTATTACTTTTAGTTGCGTAGAAAATGGTATTACTTGTAGTTGCAAAGAAAATATTGGATTTCTATGTCCATTTCTTCCCCCCTACTTTTAAATATGGATAGAGCATATTAGGTCACTAAACCTTTTTATTTGTTTACTTTATGGATGGATATCTTTGTTCTGAAAAATAAAGTTCTTTGTTTAGATTAAATTATATATTTCATACCGATCTAATTGTGGATTAATATACTTCCATGATTGTTGATGGTAGAATTTGATTAGTATGAAGCTTGAAAAATTGAGATATACAACGCATATATAAACTTGTTAAAAACTTCATGTGAATTGCAGGTTAGCGTACCAAAAGGTTCTCTTTGCAATTTGAAAGTAAAATTCAATGTTGGATTGCCCCCAGATGCAATTTACAATATTGTAATTGATCCTGACAACAAAAGGGTCTTCAAAAACATCAAGGTCCACATTTTTTTTATTGCTTAGTGACCCATTGTTTATTTTTTTATTGTTACTTTTATTATTAAATTATGCTTTTCATTTCATATTCCACTGGCAATTCTGATAAACCTTAGAAGAAGGAATTGTGGTTAGCTATAGATTATTAAAATTTGGTTCAGAAAAGAAACCAGAATATGGATTTTTTTATTAGCCTGTAGAGCTCATGGTTTCCATCATCTGCTAAAATTAAATATCTGTCATGTGAATGTGGATGTCTCGTGTAATCTAATCGGCAAGTGCAAAGCATAAATGAACAACAATTGCCTCAAGCATCACTATTCATATGTGTGAAACAATTTATACTCCATTGCTTTATATCTCTTTAAAGTTTATTACTTATTATCTCAAGGTTCTTGTATGATATAGCTTTATTAATGAAACTTGTCATATGTGTGACGTGTACTTTGTCTTCTTTGATGTTCTTCTCAATACCTATACTTTGAAAATTTGGCATTTGTTTCTTGTTAGGCATACAAGGATAAGTGTGTCTGATGATGATGTGTTAGATAGGTTCAGTGTTTTGAATGTTGTCCGACATTTCGTTTTCAAGCTCTCACCGCCACGACATCTTCACCCTCATTTGAAATAGCGTTTTGGAAAATGTTGGCCGACATTTCAGGAAAAATCCGATATGTCAGCCGACATTTCAGGAAAGACCCAATATGTTGGTTGGTCTTGAAAGTTTATCAATTGAGAAATTTTTACAATAGGTTAGTGAGGGTATGCAAAATGTTAAGGTAAGTATACTTATACTAAACATATTTATATAGTTTTGCATAAGTTGTGTATGTATTGCCTTGATAAGAATTTTAAGATTACATTATTTAAGACATCTAGGACATATATTTGTTATCCATCATGACGTCCGAAATTTACTAGAAGATCCCGAAATATCTTTGAAATCTGAAATTTGACATACGATTACAACATCCCGACATTTTCTCGATATCCGACATTTAAAACACTGGATAGGTTAGCATTAAAAGAATGTTTAAGCTTCATATGACTGACATGTTTGATAGTTGGTCAAATTTAAACTCTAGTTCAGCTAGGTTTTGGTACTAAAAATTTAACATAGAGCCAGATTGGCATTCAGATAACTGAAGAAAATGATAAGAGGTGTTTGATAGTTCAGATGAGATATGGTTGACTCTGGTGTAGTATTCTAACACCAAATGGTGTTCAAGGTGATTGAGGTACTTAGTCGCACGTTGCATGTTATTCATATGCATAGCTATGTGTCTTCCTTGCTCTATTTCATTTGAGTTCTCTGTTTGCAGCCTTAGACACCTTGGAGATGCCATATCTCTTGTTGCATTCATATCTTTATCTAGGTTGAAGTTTTGTGCCACTGCTGATGCCAAAGGAGCTAGAACTCCTATGTATCAACATGTAGCATTTGTTGGTTTCTGCATCCGTCTTGGAGATTTTTATTATTTCTCTGCAGGAATCAAAAGTTAAAGATTTTATTCCCCATTGGAGATAGTTTCATTTAATTGACTCATGAAACACCTAGAATTGTTTTAATCCATCATCTTACTTGGGCATAATTCTTAGCTAAAATTTTCAGAGAGGGATTTGGGTCTAAAGTTAATCGAGGTAAACAAGCCCAGCTTTGGACTGTTCAGTTTAGGCTTGTTTACAGAGCTTGTTCTCGAGCTCAGCTTGAACGTGTCTAAGATTATATGATTCATGAATCTCATCTTGGGGTCAGGCTCATTTGTTGAGTTCGGCTAGCGCGGCTTGTATTCAGAAGGGAAAAGGTAAAAGGAAAAGAAAGGACATGTTTTTATCCAACCAAAAACTAGTGCAATCATATAAAAAAGAAAAGAAAACCCACTATTTTTTATTTTCCCAAGGCAGTATCTCTACATCTTGCAATGGAGAATATTGGTAAATACAATGTGTCATATGTGATGGTTTTGAAGAAATATACAATTGGGAATCTTTAAGACTTATTTATTTGGACTCCCACTTACGACGTTGACATTAACATCTTTAAAAAATTTAAAGGAAATTCCTTGCATTTAGCACTCACTTGTAAAATTTCTAGTTGGTGGCACTTGTTGCTATAGATAAGTTCCTCAGAGGTTTCTATACGAGGGAAGTCTCAAATATAACTATTTAGTGCACAGAAGTTTGTAATTGTCTCTAGAATTCAAGGAGAGAAGAGGTTTGGAATAATTTTAGAGAGTGCATATAATTTTCTCACACTTTAGAGTGTTATGGTGCAGTGACAGGGAATGTAACATGGGATAAACGTCATCCTGTTTAAATCTAGACATGTATACATTTTAAATAGATTAATTAATAAATCATCATTGTGCAAACACGCCTTTAAAAAAGCCCTCAGCCTATGGGAGATTGCCATCGAGGTCAGGCTTAGTGTGGAATTGGGTTATGGGAGGTCGGCCTATGACCTCTTTCCAAAAAAGAAAACATCATCATGTTCAAATCTAGACATGTATACATTTTAAATGGATTAATTAATAAATTATCGTTGTGCAGAGCCCACCCTTAAAGGGCCCTCAACCTATGGGGCAGGCTTAGTGGGGGATTGGGTTATGGGAGGTCGGCCTATGACCTCTTTTCAAATAAGAATGCGTTTTCAGCGCATATATCCTTACACTATTTTAAATTCACATATTTATTCATATGTATTTCTGTTTGCATCCTTGTATTTTAAAGGTAATTCTCCAAAAAGTCCTTCCGTGAACCCTCCTTTGTTAAATGACATGATCTAGTGAATTTTCAAATTATGAGTAAATTGTTAATAATACTAATAGTCTAAAACACTCTCCTTCTAAACACAACCTTCCCAAATGCTGATCCACTCTCTATCAAAATGATGAAACTTTATATTTCCTTTTTCCTTTTTTTACAAACATTATATCAAAACATTGCCATTACCTGTGTGACTGTGTCTCCCCTTTCCTTCAACTCCTTACTGCAATCCATTCGAACTGGGACTAAATGCACCACGTGTTGCGAATCTCCTAGAGGGGATCAATGTGATGCAAGCAACGGCTGAAGACGTCGAGGAGGGTGCATGTCTCGCTTCGCTCACCGTCGCTGCCTGGGAGGAGGTAGGGAATGTTTTGAAGAGAGAAGTGAAGGCATGTTGTTCTACAGCAAGGCTACAAAGGCCCCGAAGGTTTAGATGGCGGAGAAATTGGCATAACTGAATAGAGAGTTTTCTAGTGATGGAGGTGAGGATTTTCGTTAAGAGATTTGTCCAGTCGTTGGCAGAGGACGAGGTGGCAGCCTATTTGGCCATGACAGCATCTTAGGGCCTCGAATCAACTCGAATGGAGCAGGGTGTGTTTATTTGTTTCAATACGATGTGAAGAGGAAAATATGTTGAGTCTTGATTTTTTGAGTTTGGAGAATTTTTTTTTTTGCATTTCATTGTTCCTCTCTTGTTGTAAGCAGGTCTTGCTCGCGTTTCTAATTAAAATGAATTTCTATTCGACGTGACTTGAATTCTGCCACTTCATTCCTTCGGATGCTTTATATAATTACACAATTCTGCCAAACTTAGAATATGATCTGTAGAAAATAAGTGGTGGGGGAAATGATTACGGATTATGAAGAGTTTCTTTGAATAATGTTTACATTAATGCATCAGTTCTATTGAAGGAAAAAAAAAAATAAAGACACCTATAATATTTAAGAAGTCACCAAGGGGCAATTTTGTATGTCCTTTCAACTTCTTAATGTTAGTTAACGGTTCAATAAGAGAAGGATATATTTGCAAAATAAGTTAAAAACAGAAGGACAAATAAGAAAATATGAACAAGACAAGGAGAAATTTGAAAAACAAAAGGATATATATGCTAAAATCCCAAAAAGAATTAAAAAAAAGAAGGGAAAGAAAAAGAAAAGTCCTATTTGAGAGGGCTAGAGTATAATGTAATTCCCTCAACGCTTACCACACCTTTAGATTTTGGTGAAGTGGCAAGGGCTGTCATGGAATGCTAAAAGAATTTCTGCTAACTGCACTGCTCCAAAGTTACTGCCTTTTACTTTCGATTGATGGGGCTAGTTAAAAAAAATGAAAATTGGTGGATTCTTTTTTTCCCCCCAAAATCCAGGGGGTTGGGGTTTTTTTTTTTTTTGGGGGGGTGGGGGGGGGGGGGGGGGGGGGGGGGGAGGCAATCAGGAGGCTTAACAAAATCTCCCCATCTTACAATATGAGTATGGTAAAGGTACTTATCACATGTAGAATTGCTTAGTGGATTGAATTCATTTCAAATTGTAGAAATCAATCAATTTGGGGTTTGCATGAAGGAAATGTGGTCTTTTTGGTTTTCATCGTAAATTAGAGGGTGCATGCTCTCATGTAAAGTGTAATAAGAGATTGGAGAGTGAGTCTCAATGGGAGAGTCAAGTCGTATGAATTTATTCTATCCTTTTTGAAGATGATTTCTTCTATCTACCTATGACTTGCAATTTTGCAGTGAAAACACTCTTTAGCTCTTGTAGGGTCTATAACTGGAATATTAATTTTAAAAGGAATCAATAAGCGAGATTGAGGGGGCTCACAGTCTCTTTATGACCATAAGTAGCTTTATCTATGTTGCACGGACACGGACACGGACATCGACACGCTGACATGGGCATGCAATAAATTCTGAAAAGTATATAGAAAATAGAAGTATCGTATCCGATACGTGTGTTTCACACGTCTCCGGCACGACACTGCTCACATTTGAAGTGCTCGTGCTATCTATAGCTTTATTCTTCAAGCAACAATGAGCATAAGCTAGCATGGATATTGGGTACTGAATCTACCAGTATCAATTGTTTACTTATACATCTTAAACAATAAAGGTAAAGCTAGAAATTCTCTTGTTTTAAGGTGGATATGCTCTTATAATGATGTTCCATATCTGTGATATGAATGACTTGCATAGAAGGAATTATAAGACTTGAGTTCTAATTTGATCCTGCAGTAATGGTTTAGACAGGCCAGAAGAAAATATTCTGCTGTGAATTGGTTTGATGCTTGTATCATTTGTGAAAGGATGGTGAATTTCTCGTCTTTGTCTTTCTGTGCTGGCTTCTAATATGTGGTCTTGGTTGATGTATATACATCAGGTCATTCATTGACTCTACATTTTGGCTTCTTTGATATGTGGCATTAAACTTATCTGCAAGGATGGGAAAGGAACTGCAGAATTTAATCCCAATTTTAGCAGAGATTTTTTGACAAGCACATTTGTCTGCCTTCATTTATCCACATTTATGGCAGGTGATATGGTTTATGAGATTTTCAGAATTTTGGTCATACTGATGTTCTTTATAAGAAAAACAACACTGTTGTTATTAGGACTTATTTCAGCGGGGTGGGGTGTGGGGTGGGGGTGTGTGTGGAATCAAGCCTTTTGATCTTCATGAATATGTAAAAATATTTTTTTGGTATAAGATGATTATTGTGAGGTTTAGTATAGCTTTACTATCATTGTTACATCCACGCATTGGTAGTTTCTCCAATTGGGTTATAAATGGTTCCGCCCAAATTTGTGGTTTGCTTTCTGGGATTCTTGTTCTCGGCTATTTCTGAACGTTAGATCAATAGGTAACATTTAATGGTTGTCTTTACCTGAAGAGGCGTAATTTCATAAGCTATTGGATATAAAATTCTACTGCTCTAATATCTTACTATCTTATCATTAAATAGAACCCTTATCCTTGAAATTTTTTCGACATGATGCTAACTATTATTTCGATGGCAAAATGACTTCGAAATATTATGAACTTTTGGCGAATCATGCTATTGGGTGGGTCCTTGGAAGACATCCAATAATGAAATAGCGGGTGATCTTATCAGTAGCATAAGGCATGAAATGATAGAATTCTATGATTTAAATTTAATTGTCGCAATTCATGGAATGATGTCTGTTTAGGAAGCACCCAAGGACTTCACGGGATATCTTCAGCCTCAACTTTCAACTGACAAGATGATTGAGGTGGAGGAAATACATTGGCCTATGTCTTAATGAATAAGTTATCCTGCCTGAGCCTCTACATAGTAATTAACATTTGTCTATGAGGTTGCAAGTCACGTTGCTGCTAGATGAAGAATGGGAGGGAAGTTCTGGGATCCTGGTTGTGAGTAACAAAAGGTTAGGCTGATATCCTTTCAAGAATAAGCAGCTATCCTTGAATACAAGAAGGTTGATAGAGATCGTGGTTCAAATGTCGGCTGATTCAACATATATCGGCAATATCTTATCGGGATTTGTGGTACTCGGTCGATATTAACCATATAATATGAGCCTATTGATAGTCAATATTGATAACATTGATACTAAAAATCATTGGGTGATACTGATACGAATAATGAGAGTTTAAAGCATGGTAGAGATTCCTTGGTAGATTAGAAGGGAGATGCAGGCTTAATTAAATGCAAAGTAGTTGTCATGTGTTGATGCACTAAACCAGGATTGAAATCTCGTTTGCACATTTCTTTTAAATAGAACTCTTTACTCACATAATAGATTAGAAATACTTTAGTGTGAAAATTTTGACATGTTCGACTTTCTTACAAGGCTGCAATTGTTCAAATTAATCATGAAATTGCTCAGTATCACTCATATAGTGCAGTTAACTTTTGGTTTTAGGTACTTGTGACCATTGCCTATCTCCTGGGAGATTTTCCTCTTTGATTGATTGAATGGTCGATCTCACGCCACAAGCAGAAGGGAGGGTTTGTCTAATATAATGCAGGAAATGAAAATTCAACACAGTCATCAGACAAGACTAGGATTTTACGTGGAAACCAGAATGGAAAAAATCATGAGAAGGAGAGAGGAAGAATTCACTATCTTTTATTTGTGTTACAAGAGGGTTTCTCTTTACAAGTATTCGTCTTTTTTTCTTTCTTCTTTCTCCTCCTTTGCGGAGGAGTGTTGGTATAAGTAAGTTGTTTGGTGTAACTGATGGCGCGGATCCTTCTCCGTGATTCATGATCCGCGATTAAAATCCTTCCATATCCGTTTTGATTGCCATGCTTCTTTATTGGGATTGACATGCCGAGATATCCGTCACTATTCGTAACCGTTCCTACTGAAATAGGGGAGATGTTTAGAACGTGGGTAATATCATAACAATGCAACTGTACTGGAGATCTGGATCTCCTGTTATTGTGTTGTGTCCAACGGGAGTCGGGGAGATGTATGATAGTAGAGGATGTCGGGGATTTGAAGGAACTCGGGGTCCTCTCCTCGGAGTCGCCAAGTGTCTCGGGGTTGGGCCCGAGACTCTCTTTTCTCGGAGTTGTATATAAGCCAATTGGCATGTTGGGTATGTTGACTGCCTGCGACACTTCTGAGTTGGCGGGACACATGTCTCGATCTCTGAGATTGGCCAGATCTTACCACTACAGATGCCCCCCGCTCTTGTGGTTGTTGGGGTTGTGGGAGAGAAACAGGAAAAGCGAAGTTAGTGTAGGTATTTGGTGCTATGAACTCTTTTGAAAGTTTCAGGCTCATTACTGCGTGTCTATAGCTGGCTCTCTGACAGGTGTCTTTTCGAATCTCCCAATTATTAATGGGTGAGATCGTGGCAGAGACATTTGAATCTTCGAGGATCCTGCCGTACCGCAAATCTCGGGACGTGGACTGGCTCTTGGGGATTGAAATTTTGAACGATAGATACTTAGGCTTCCTTCCCATCTATAAATAGGTCAAAACTTTGAGAGAAAATCTGTTCATCTTCTGAAAACTTCTTGCTTTCAAAATTTTCTTTCTGGTGGGCTGCGATGTCTTCCTTCGTCTTCGTCTGGTGGAGAAATGAGAGGGAGAGGATGGAGACGGTTGTTGCGCTCCTGATGTTTCGGAGTTCGGTTGTCGAGGAATATCAGTTTTCGCAATGGGCTTGTCGAGGAAGGCCATTCTTCGCGGCGAGGCCCGACTGTCAGGGAGGATAGGTAAGGTTCTTACTTCTGCCTAGTCTGTCCGTCCGGTTTTTGATCCGATCGGGCCGGGTTGGAGTTGGGGCTCGACATCTCTCTTTCTTATAGCGTGTAGGAGGGGGAGCACAGGGCATGCTTGATGATGGTTCTGATCCCTTGGTCTGGTCGTCTGCACTCCTGTTGCCATTGCTTTGTCGACGGGCAACTGAAGGGAGGTATGGGGGTATTCCTCAGGATCTCTGCTGAAGAGTTGCTTCGCCTGCCTCCGCTCCAAGTTCATCTTTGGAGTTACAGGGCTTGGCATTGGTATCATGATTGTCTTACAGGCTTCAGTTTGTAGTCCGAGACATGATCTTTCAGTGCTAGCATTTTCCTGAAAGTTCTCGGTATCATCGCCCTCCCGGATGTGGCATATTGTTTGTTTAGGAGTCATCTCTTGGATGCTGTCGTGGACGTTATGGCAGAAAGCGTATCTATTTTTTCTTTTAAGAAAGACATGAACATGTAATAAATCTTGTATTACTCTTGTTGGATGTAACCAAGCTTGTATTTGGATGGATGTAATTGGAAAACTTTATAATAAAGCAGTGAATTTAAATGGAAGTATTGTTTGGATCTTGCCTGGATTGTCTCGTGATGGTTTTTCTTAGAATGGTTCGATGTGTGGCTCCCGAGTGGTGTTTGTCCCACAACGGCACCTGCAAATTTTGTCTCCCGAGTGGGGGGGGATCTCATCTCGGAATATCGATATGTGTATGTGTTCGTCTGCCTGTTGGTTCAGACGAACGGATCCCGAAGGCTGATGCGGGTTCTGACATTGCGCTATGGAAATTGAGTGGGGGAAATCCCATCTCGTCGCGGGTTCTGACACCGCGCTATGGAAACCGAGTGGGGGAAATCCCATCTCGTCGCGGGTTCTGACACCGCGCTATGAAAAACCGAGTGGGGAAAATCTTATCTCGTTGCGGGTTTCGACACTGCGCTATAGAAAATGTTGCCGCCTCTGAGTGGCGGATTTCCCATCTACGGGGTGTGTGGATGGATGTTGTGTTGGAGTGGTATGTTTTGCTGCCTCCGAGTGGGAGAGTCTCCACCTACGGGGCGATTAGGTGAATGTACTATTGTAGTACCTTGTCACTGCCTCCAAGGGGGAGTCTCCTCGTCGGGGCAACTGTACTGTTGTGGTTGATCTTGTAATTGCCTTCGAGTAGGGAGTTTTTATCATCGGGGCGAATTCATAACTGCCTCTGAGTGGGGAAAATCCCATCAACTGGGCGTGACGAGGTATAGTCAAGAAAGATGCACAACATAATATTTTATTTAAAAATGAGGTACATAGAATTGAAATTGGAAAGAGGTACATCCCGTGTGTTTAGGATTCGGGGAGTGAGTTGATCTCCTTGTATTGGCTGACCAAGTGTTGCTCTCGAGAAGGTTGAGCGTTCGGATGTCCAGATGCGATTTCAGGAGTGAGGATATACTTCTTAAGGAAGTCTTGTCTGACGAGCTCCTCCAGGTACTCCCGGAGTGCCTAGCATTGATGGTAGAGTGTCCCTTACCTTCGTGCTAGGGGCAGTATTCCTTCGACCCGGGGAGCGAAGGGCTGTGCTGGAGCGTCTCGGGCGCGTGACCCGCAGTTGATCTTTGAAAGTGTTGAAGATTTCGTCGATCGGGAGCCTCAACGGAGTGAAGCATTCCATTGATCGGTCGCCTCAGATCGAGCTCAGAGAGAGGATCGGGTGCGCTTGCTTCTTGTAAGCGGGTTGCCCTCGATGTCGATAAGGAGTGTGGTCAAGAGCTTCGTGAGGGATTTTTGATTTTCCTCCGTCAACTCCCGCCTTCACGGAGTGGTTGGACGAAGTCTTCATTGCCTCTTCAAGTTAGATGTAAGGCTGAGCTCGGGAAAGTACCTCACTCATCTTGGCAACGTGCTTCAGGAGGTGCTTGTGGAGGGGTGAGTAGCTTGCAGCTCGCTGGTAAATGCGAGGGCAGCTACTTTCTCCCCACAGTTGGAGACTTTAGTGAGTTAATTCTGAAAGAAATTGAGGTATGACTTGAGGTTGTCTCCTTACCTCATTCTGACAGAGAGGAGGTGGTTGATGTTCCTTTTAGCCTCCTGGTGGGACGCGTATTGGGTGAGGAACACTTCAGTCACCTTAGCGAAGTTGTGGAGTGAATGGGGGTGGCAGCGAGTAGAACCAGTCCGAGGCCACAACTTTCAGGCTGGTAGAAAAAGTAAGGCACAAGACGGAGTCGTTGCGGGAATGGCTCGTCACCT
The DNA here is from genome assembly GCA_038442645.1 of Agave tequilana. NCBI lineage: Eukaryota > Viridiplantae > Streptophyta > Magnoliopsida > Asparagales > Asparagaceae > Agave > Agave tequilana. The sequence continues at coordinate 54,003 of JAVJIF010022145.1, forward strand.
TGTCTCGAAAGTGGCAGATGTGCTGTACTGGGTCACTTACTCTGGAGTAGTAATCGAATGTTAGAGTAGAGAACTTCTTTGAGAACTCACACTCTTGGATCTCCTTGGAGAGGGGAGACTCGTGGAGCTTGACAGTCGGAGTAGGGTGACCCAGCAGTCTGGCCTCTGCGATCCGCTTCTGGATTAGTTCGTCGAGGGTGCGGAGGTTGAGAGACCTGGTATTCTCAGGGTCGCTCTCCGGTTGCACTAGATTGTTTTGAAGGGCTGCGACTTGGGCCAAGAGGTTTGGTTGAGCGGTCTTAACCTCTTTTTCTCCTAGAGGATGTTCTCGGGATCGAGAGCCATCCGTTCTCATTCGCGGTCTGATTGCGCTTGTTGTTCCTTTATCTGCTCTTTCATCTCGTAGAGTGTTTGGAGGAACTGATCTTTGCGTTGTTGTAGGGACTGGATGCTAGTGATGGGCTTCTATTGCGATGAGGATTCTGAGTCTTCAGGGGTGCGCGGTTGATCGTCAGTTGGTGGAGGGACTGTGCCTTCAGCAGCTTCTATTGCTTATTCTTTGAACGACGCGTCTTTGGTGCTTGTTTTCTTGAGGCCATCGTCAATATATGAGAGGCTTTTTGGAGGGTAGGTTTGGTAGGGGAGAAATCTGAGCATTGGGACTCAGATCTCTATGAAAGCACCAATTTACAGTGGAGATTTTCCTATACGATTGATCAAACGGTTGCTCTCACAGCACAAGCAGAAGGAGAGTCTGTCTAATGTAATGTAGGAAATGAAAATTCAACACAGTAAGCAAACGAGAGTAGGATTTTACGAGGAAACACAGAATGGGAAAATCACGGGGAGGAGTGAGGAAGACTATCTTTTCGTTGTGTTACAAGAGGGTTTTCTCTTTATAAGTATTCGTCTTCTTTTCTTTCTTCGTCCTCCTCTTGTGGAGGAGTGTTTGTCTACAAGTAAGTTGTTTGGTATAACTGATGGTGCGGATTCTTCTTCGTGATTCATGATCCGCAGTTAAGATCCTTCTATATCTGTTTAGATTGTCGTGCTTCTTTGTTGGAATTGGCATGTCGGGATATTCGCCACCAATCTCAATGAAAGCACCAATTGCAATGGAGATTTTCCTGTACGATTGATTGAACGGTCGATCTCACACCACAAGTAGAAGGGGGAGAAAGGGGTTTTGTCTAATGTAATGCAGGAAATGAAAATTCAACACAGTAAACAGACGAGATTGTGGAAACCCAGAATGGGAAAAATTACGGGGAGGAGAGAGGAAAAATTCACTATCTTTTCTTTGTGTTACAAGAGGGTTTTCTCTTTATAAATATTCCTCTTCTTTTCTTTCTTCGTTCTCCTCCCCCTTGTTGAGGAGTGTTGGTCTATAAGTAAGCTGTTTGGTGTAACTGATGGTGCGGATCCTTCTCCGTATTTATGATCTGTAGCTAAGATCCTTTTATATCCGTTTAGATTGCCGTGCTTCTTGTTGGGATTGGCATGCAGGGATATCCGCCACCATTCGTAACCGTTCCCGCTGAAATAAGGGAGGTGTTTAGAACATGGGGAATACCATGACAATGCAATTGTGTCGATCTCTTGTTGTGCTGTGTCCAACGAGAGTCGGGGAGATCTCTGATAGTCGAAGATGTCAGGGATTAAAAGGAACCCGGTTCCTCTCCTTGGAGTCGCGAGGTGTCTCGCGGTTGGGCCTGCGACTCTCCCTCCTCGGGATTGTATATGAGCCGACTGGCGTGTTGGGTGTGTTCACTGTTTGCGGCACTTCTGAGGTGGCGGGACACGTGTGTTGGCTAAATCTTGAGCACTGCACTTTCGTTCACCATATAAAAATAGCCTCTGTTACTGTGCTACATGCTGAACTGTAAGCATCTTAACTCTCATTTTCACCCAGGAAGTAATATCCAAAAGGGCCTTGGTAGATGAAGGGCAAAGACAGGTCGTGGAGGTGGAGGAAGCTGCAATATGGAGATTTCTTTGGTGGTTGGGGACTATATCAGTACATGTATTTGTTGACCAAAACCGGAAAGATCACACAGTAAGGGAAGCAAGCGATCTGGCCTCCCTGTTTAGTGATATCAAAATCTCTCATTCTTTATGTGATATTCTTGGAGCAGGTGAAATTCAAGCAAGGGAAAACAGGATTCATGGAGAAATTTGAGGGCTGTTGGAAAGTAGAACCACTGTTTATAGATGAAAAGTATTGCTTTCCTCACAAACCGAGAACATGGTCTGAGTATGGTTCCTGCACCTAAAGCAAAGGAAGAATTGGTTCCACTGTGACCTTGGATCAGCAGATCCAGCCAGCCCTTGTGCTACCACCTCCCATCTCATGGTATCTGAGAGGAATCACCACGAAGACGACTGAGATGCTGATTACTGACCTTTTAGCAGAGACTGCTAGGTTGAGGGGAGCAGTCAGCAACAGAGATTCATCAAGGCAAGTGCTTGAAGCAAGCTTTGATCCTACCCGTGTAGATTGTTCATCTTACAGTTTTGATGATAACTTTGAGGAGAGATGGCACCAGCGAAGAAGACATTCAAGACGACAAAGAAATCATAGTGCTACTGCGGTTTGATGGTAATCTAGAAGTGATCATTATCATCAAGAGCTTGTAAAATGTTTTGGTGTCGCAGGTCAGTAAAAGATGGCTGATGTATTTTCTAATTGTGTTCCTTTCTTGTAATGTAGGTGGTGCATTTGATTTTTTTTTAATTTTAAATTTGCTGGTTTTGCAGTGCATTTAGTGATGTAGATTTAATGTATGTGTTCATTGTTGTTGAGATGAGATAAAACGATACAGATTCTGATCTTGTTGTATTTGCTGCTTCCTGTAATATTTTTCTGTTTGTGCCAATATGGAAAATCCGCTCCGCTCAAGGATGGTGTTCACACTTGCACCCGTGATTTGGAATGTAGTTGTTAGTGATTTCATTTATATATTCAACATGTATGTGGATAGTTACTGTTAGTCGGTGGATTTCAGATGTTTTGCACTGCCTTTTGTTTTCAAATCACACATCTTGCAATGTCAATATAATTTTTATCTACTAGAATGCCTTTCGAGAGAAATTGTCTCTCTGAAATTTACTCCTCACAGCCTAGTTTGGCAAGTGGAGTTAAGGAGTTTGGATTAAAGATTTTTGAGAGATTCATTGTAGAAGAATTAGTAACTCTTGTTGAGGTGGTTATTTGGCTGGAGTTAGATTTAGCTGGAGTTGGGGATTGAGATAGAGAAAAAGATAGGGATAACAGCTCTTGAATTTTGGAGAGTTTGATGGGTTTCGAGATGGTTTTGGGGTAAAATTCATTTTCATTATGAGCAGCTATTTCTTACCAAAATTTGATGGATTGGCAAAGAGTCAGCTGGAATCATGCTTTCTTTCTTTATTAAAAGATCCGACATTATCCATCACTACCACCTTCACTGTTGATGTTCTGCCTCATTGCTAATGCCATTGCTAGCCGAGATGAAGAGAGTATTTAGTTACAAACAAAAGCTGATCCATGATAAAATCCTTTTTATGGGATTAATTTTACAGATTTTGATGTCCAAAAAATTACAGGAAAATCCTATATAATTCAGGAAATAATAGTGCAAAAACAATACACGTGTAAACAGATTAGAAACAAAAAGCTATGACAATGTAAAAGCTACAGAGCATATATATTGGTATCGTGAAGCTGAAGCTGCGTGCGATCTTATGCTAGTTCGGCTTTCAGTGAGGTGTCAAAGCTCAAGGGGAACTATGGCATGTGAAGGAAAACTCTAGAGGGTAGGATAGAGAAAAATAGAGGAGAAAAGGATATAGTTAGGCGTTACATTTAGAGCTAGCAGAGATCTAATTGCATTGCGCATAATTAAGAGAAACTTGTTCCAATCCATGATCATGGATAGCTAGAGAAATCTTACTGATCGTAATATAAGAGGATCTAGTGTTAATTCGCTAGCCAGTACAAATCTTACTATGTGTTTATATATGATGTTCTTGTGATATATGTCTACATGCATATATTTTGTTCTTGTAGTACAATATTGTAATTAAGAAGGCAATATATGCATGTAGTGGTCACACTTTACGTACACCATGTATAAACAAGCTGTTACATATATGACGCAACATATCTAAACTGCATGCTTGTAGATTTTAGCTGGTTTGTATTAAGGCAATTCAACTTAAGCCCACAATTTAGAAGATTAATCATGATATGTGAGGATACACAAAGTGTGAGAGATATTTCTCTATAAAACCCACAACATCCTCCTACTACTTTCTCTACCACCCCACCTCCAAAAAATATCTAACTTGTCTCTCACCTTTAATTTCTCTCTCCTCTAGCTATATCCATGGTGGAAGAGGCCAACAACATGGACAAGAGGATAAGCAGCAGCCAAGAGGCTGAAGTGAGGAAAGGTCCATGGACCATGGAGGAAGACCTCATCCTTATAAACTACATCGCAAACCATGGAGAGGGTGTTTGGAATACGCTAGCGAAATCAGCAGGTACACATATACATATATGTTGTTGTTCTCTGATCAATCGATACTTCTTCTTGTTTTAAATTTTATTTTCATGTTAATTATGGATGGATTCTTATTTGGTTAATTATAAGGGTTGAAGCGCACCGGAAAGAGCTGCCGGCTAAGGTGGCTGAACTATCTGAGGCCGGACGTGCGAAGGGGGAATATCACGCCGGAGGAGCAGCTTCTGATCATGGATCTCCATTCTAGGTGGGGAAACAGGTGAACTCATGCATCTTTTTTTTACTATTTATAGATAAGAATATGAGGCTTAGCTTCCTTTTGATTGAATAAGAAACAAAACGTGCCGATTCTCTCTGCGCTATCCTAATGATTGGTATTGCATGGATATTACTCCCTAGCTATATGCCTTCCCTCCTCTCTCTCTCTCTCTCTCTCTCTCTCTCTCTCTCTCTCTCTCTCTAATCTCTCTCTCATCATCATCATCATCATCGATATGACGATACTCAAGTGCATGGCAGGAAGGAGAGGTGCAGTTCAGAAAAGTAGATTAGCCAGCAATACATGGATCATGTCGTATCTATAAGAAGTGAGGGACTATCTGTATACCAGAACGGAACCGTATGTGATTTCTTTGAAAAGGATCGATATAAACAATCCAGCAGGCACAAAATATGATATTTGCAAAAAGGAAAAGAAATAAACTTTTCATAACAAGTCATACTGAATTATGTATGGAACTTTGTTTGTATATATCATAGTTTAAATTTTCAAAAGAAAATAAACATAAAAGAGATGTATTATATGTGGTTGATGCCGATGAACAATAATTAATTTTCTTTGGAGAACTCTGATGATAGGACTCATATTCTTTTCTGTATGAAAATTTGAGAAATATATGTTTAAAAAAAATATTCTATGAAGTGGATCTTATAAAAGCATAAGCCTTGTTGGATGTCAACCATGGAAGCATAGATGATATATGGTTTGGAATCTCTTGCAACATAACTCTGTAAATATTCCTGCATAACGAGATTCCTACACACACACACACACACACACACAGAGAGAGAGAGAGAGAGAGAGAGAGAGAGAGAGAGTTTCTTGCTGATAATGATTCACTGAGAATCAAATAAAAGAAATAGAAAAAACTACCCTTGCATGCGGCTACTTCCAGGCTCCAAACGTAGTTCTCATAATTAGGATGATGCTTGTTCTCTTTCCTTAAATTTGTTTTTTTAAAAGACTTGTTTTTCCTACTAGACAAGGAACATAATAATATTGCTACAAAAAGATTTATATATTCCCAGCGTGAATAGCTTTCTACAGAAATTAGCTTATATATAGAAGAATTTGATCTGAATGTTAAAGGCAAGGGAAATGGCCTGAGTGACAAATTCACGTTGATACAATTTTTTTTTTTTTTTTGGGTTTATATTTGACATGTCTCTTACAGTTACCTAAAAATAAAAAATGTTTTTTCTAATTATTTGTTAACTTTTTTTTTGTGTGAGCGAGGTGGTCCAAAATCGCGAGGCAACTTCCCGGTAGAACTGACAATGAAATCAAGAACTACTGGAGGACTCGAATCCAGAAGAAAACAACTAAGCAGGGTGACTCGCTAGACTATCAGAATCAAATGGTTGCAGAAAGTGCTAGCACTAGCCACTCCAATGGCATGGATGATTGCAACGGGTCTCAACAGGATTATTCGATGCACCCCAATATGGCAAGCAATGATGCATTTGGTGAACATCCTATCTCGGGTGCTGATTCGGCTGAAAACTTCTGGACTGTTGAGGACTTCTGGTCCATGCAGCCTCTGAATGATGCTGGGGAGGAAATAAACAATGTCGAATCCTATTTATAATGCATGCATGCTTATGAGACTTACTATGGATGATGATGATGAAGGTACCAGCTTACTGGATTCAGAATCCCTTAGTAATGCAGCACCAGCACCAGAACCAGCACCAGCACCAGCACTATGGTACTTGGTTGTACAACTTACTCATCTTGCTATTTTAAGCTTAATTATTATGTAATAACTGAATATACTTTCTTTGGTTTGGATTTGGTGTGATCAACAATATTTAATGAAGGGCTAAAAGGTTTTTTGTATTTAATTGCTCTGGTGTCATACATAAAAAAAGTTTGACATCTCTGCATGCATATATTTGTACTGTAAAAATAGTTTGACATCTCTGCATGTATATATTTCTATATATATTATATACCTAATTAATCAGTAGATATACGCAGGTTTTAGTTGGAATTCATTATTTGAATATTTTTTTAGATATAATCAATATTATCATAATTTTAAAATTATTTAAAATGCTGCCTTTGCTGCATTGTATTTTTGCTCTCTAATGTTGAAGTAAAATACAACTATTTGATTGGATATAAGTAACTAAGTTGGCAGAACCTTGAAGCTCGGTATGCTAAGTTCAACTTAGCCAACGGCCTATATTTCTCTTCTGAATATTGATTCTGTGTATGGAGGGCTGCTGTATTCAATATATGTTTGGCAAAATGAATTGTGTGACAGCTAGTTAAAAGCTCCAAATATGCTTGTTTGCTCGGAACTTAAAAACTAGCTAACCTTACTTGATTCCTCAAGTCAAATGCTATAGGAATCCTAGGAAAGTTTTTCTTTTTTCTTTTCTTTTTTTTTTTTTTTTTTTGGGGGAAAAAGAAAGTCATCAAAAAGTTGCATGAAAGGAAAATGATGTAGTCAAATTAAGAAAGGACAGAGATATATGGCTTTATCACTAAACTGGCCTAGTATAGTGGAAACCCTAACCCTAATTATCTAAAACCTTAATGAGTAGTGAATATCACTCACGTGGCTAGTTAGTCTGAATGAATTGACACAAGAGAAGAAAGTAGTGAGAGGTTCACAGATTGCATTTGAACATGCACATGCACATGCACATGCACACACTCCTTCATGTCTCCTCCCTCTAATCTATCAAAGAAATTTCCCAGCACAACACATTTGATCACTTTGAGATGAGAATTTGAGTGGAAGAATGAGACTAATGCCACCCTTCACAAAAATAGCATACCAGATCACTACCTTTCCCAAGCCCACCATTTCTGTGCATAGCCAAGGGAATTGGATATTCAGCACGAGCCTAACTATTAGGTACGCCATGGCCGTTGCGCTGACGAACCACATGCCATCATTCGACCGCCACCCGCCGTCTTGTCCCCCACGTGGCCTCCCCTCGGCTTGAATTTGAGGGATCGATCCCTCGCCACTACATTAATTTAGGCACATGGAGATCCTAGGAGGAGCTCCATGGCCACTAGTTTTGCAATGTGCGTGCAAATTAAGCCAATGGCTGAGGAATTGAAGCACGTGGTTGTGATGGATGGATGGAACAGGGCAAAGGAACAGGATTAGGAAATGGCTTTCATTTGTATATGTGTGCCATTGGGATGGGGGCTTTCACAAGAGTTTGAGTTGGTACTCGTGGAGGTATTACCATTTTTGGGAAGGAGGAGACTTAGTCGTGGGGGTTGATGGTGCAGATACCTGAGTGTGTTGTGTGCTGTTAATTTGAAAGCTAGCTAGCAAAGCTCTAGCTGTACTCTCTACCC
>JAVJIF010022146.1:0-72041 GCA_038442645.1 Agave tequilana
CCTTCTGTTGGTCGGTCGACTGGCAGTCGACCGAATCTCCCACGGTCATAATTTCGACCGTTGGCGGTCGACCGGGCCGGTCGACCGGTGGCTGTCAAAAATGCCACATCAGCCTAACGGCTAGTTTTCTGTTTTGGCCTATATAACCCCATTCATTTGGGATTTTGGCTAAGGTTTTCATAAGGGAAAAATTACAGTTTCTGAAGTGTTTTTAAAGAGTTTTCAAAATAGTTTTTGTGCTTTAAACTTCTAATCTTTATTATTTTGGGTTTTTGGAAAAATCAAAGAAATAGGAATTTGGGATATTTGTATTGGTTTTCATTCTCCATCTTTTACAAGAATTTCCCAAGTGTTTTCTTTGTTGCTTGTTTTCCAAAAACACATAGTTTCCACACTTGAGCTATCTTCTATCCTAAACTATTAGGATTTTTGTTTTTGTGGAAAAGAAAAGAGAAAAGAAAGAAAAGAAAGAGAAGTGTTTGAGGTTGTTGTTGTAAACCTCTTTATTGTAAAACACCCTTGTTATTTGTGAATCCCTCTTAGGTAGAGGTGATCGGGTGATTGAGTTTGTTGTGAGCCTCCTCGGTAGAGGTTGTGGGTTTGTTGTATTTCGGCTACGGGCCGTATACCTCTTCGGTAGAGGTGTGGATTGTGGTTGTATAGCCTCGGTGGCTTTGTAAGGTTGAGAGAGGAGTTTGGTACTCTTATAGTGGATTGGGAAATCCTACACGGTGGTGTAGGCGGGGATGTAGAGCTAGGGCTCGAACCTCGAAACACATCTTGGTCTTTGCGTTTGATCCAATTTCTCTCAACTCTACTCTTTTTACATTTGTGCAAGCATCATCCATTCATATCATCATATATACTTGCTTTTGTTTTGAGCATTGTTTCATATTGCCTTGCATATATTTCTATTGCAATTCATCTATACTTGCTTGGCTTAATTGTGTGCATTGTATTGCTCTATCCTTGATTGCTTGGATTGCTTGTGTGTGTGTGCCTAACTTATACTCATCCAACAGAGCTTCACATAGCACCTCAACCCATTTTAAGGGGAATCAAGAGGAGTTAGTTCAGAGCCTCGCAAGGGGAATTCGGCTACACTTGTTGAATTGTATTAGTTTGTCCAACACTTGCATTAGCTTCCGCTTTTAGAGCATTAGAGTTTGCATTTAGCCTTAGATTAGCATTTACACCTATTCACCCCCCCTCTAGGTGTACTTTCAATTGGTATCAGAGCTAGTGCTCCTGATATTAGGCTTAACATCCTAGGAGTGATCCATTTGCTTGCTAATCTACATTTGCATTTGTTCATTTGCACACATATAGTTTACCATGGACTTCATGACCCCACCCATGTATGATGCTTCCAACATTCTTGTTTGGAAGACTAGGATGTCCATTTACCTACAAACCCTAGGTTACATGTTTATCTTGCGGCTACCAGAAATGCTATCTTGATAACCTCATTCATATAAGGGCCAATGCACAAGCCCTAGAGGCTATTAGAAACACATTGCCTAAAGATTATCTTTTACATGTTTCTAATATTGATTCCGCTTTTGTAGTATGGAATTTATTGACAACCACAACCGCTACCTCCGGGCTTCAAGAACAAATCCAAAAGGAAGAGGAATCTAGTGGAGAATCCGATTCCCAATGCTTCATGGTCCAAGGGAATGACTCCCTTGAGGTACAATCGGAAACTCTATTAGATTGTGATGATAGTGCTAGTTCTTCTAATGATTATATTGATCCCCATGCTTTGAATGAAGAACTTTCATTAGTTTGTGAAATTAATTGAGAAGTATAACATTTTGAAAAAGAAAAGTCTAGGCATTAATAATGAAAACAAAATTTGATTGCTAGACTTGATATTGTTTTGCAAGAGAAAGAGGAGATTGCTAATGAGAAGGATTCATTAAAATCTCAACTTGACCTTGCACTTAAAGAAAATGAACTTTTGAAAAATAAAAATGATTGCCATGTTCTTTTGAAGAAAAATGAAAATTTGACTTCAAAAGTAGATTTTATTTTAAAAGAGAATGTTGCTTTGAAAAATAAAATCATTTCCATTTCAAATGATTTAAATATTTGCTTAGATAAAAATATTGTTTTGCAACATAAGATGGATGCACATGTTTGCCATGCTAGTGTAGCCTCATCATCTAGACTACCTAATGCATGTACCTCTTCTTCTAGGATTAACAATGATATATCCATGCTTAAGAAGAAGGTAGATTGTTTGGGCTCCACTATGAGCCAATGTGCTATGAATCATACACGGTTGGAAACTTTGCTTCGAAAGAAACAAGTTCCATCCTTCATGCATGCACACCCTCCACGGCATACACATGCTCCTCACGGACACCATCCTAACACTATGTATGCTCATGTGTACACTTGTACACATTGTGGTCGAAAAGGCCATCTTGCTAAATTTTGCTATGATAGATTAAATACTCCAAATTTAGCAAAGAAATATGTTTGGGTTAGAGAAGGGACTAACCCCCATGGACCCAAAAGACAATGGGTACCAAAGACCACCCCTCCAATTTTTGATGTAGGTGAGGGCTCTCACATGACGTGAGAGTGTTGGCACCTTGGAGTGGATGCGTTCCGTACTTAAAGGAAATCAATTGGATGCATCACTTTCAAGGATGATTTGGTGGAAAGGACCACCATGTTTAGGAGACAAGGAAGGTTGCCTTCTAGGCTTTTGGTAACAATTCCTAACTCCCTATTTATGATTATAACATGTTTTAATTATTCATTGATTACATGTTCATATCATTTGTGTTATAGCATGTCATTGTTTAATGTTCGCTATGTTATATCATGTTCATTTGATTAGTGATATACATGCTTAGTTGTTTAGAGACACCCATGCTCAATATAGATTATATTTGTGTGATCTCATTTTTGATCTAATATGTATATCCTAGATCTTATGCATATGCATATACATATTGATCATTTGAACGTTTGATTCATGTTTTAGTTGTATCATGATGTTTTATATGTGTTTTGTGCTTCTTGTGGTATATACATGTTTAAATGTAGATCTTATCAAAACTTGCATGTATACATGTACACTTAGTGAGAACAAATTGACTTATATATGTTTTGCTCTTCATGCTCATTTACCCACTATGTGCACAAGTATAGGCTAGTTTTGATAATTTCTTAGTTTATACTTGTCATACCTATTTTTATGATTCTACTTCATGTATATGTATTTTAAATTCGAACCTAATAAATATACATGTATACCCATGAGTCTTTTGCCTTCAATGCAAATATTTTTAATAGACTCGTTTATAGTTGGGATATGTATGTATATCGTTAGATTTGGATGGATCATACATATACCTAGAAGTTGGTTCACAAAATAAAAGAATTTTGATGAATTTACGTGTTTTGTTTTAGCAAAATGATATTCGTGTTTGTATTGTACTTAATGATTTGATTACATGTTTAGATGTTAGTTCTCATTAAGACTAGGATTTATGCTTGCACATAGAATGGGCTACAAACAAATCTATATATGTTTTGGATTGAATGCTTGGTTGTTCCCATTAGATGTGTGAATATAGTCTAGTTTTGATGATTCGTACATTTTTAAACTTGTATTCAATTTTTGTATTTATCTTATGATTATGAGTTTTTACTTCATGTATATGTTTAACTTGCCAAACATTAAGATATACATGTATACCCCTTGAGTCATTGCCCCTCATGCAAATATCTATTATGGACTCAATTGTGTTTAGGGATATGTATGTATACTTATTGTTTGACAAATCATACATATACCTTGAAATGAATTTGATTTTAAATGAAAATTGAGATTTTCATGTTTTTCATGTGTTTATATTTGACTTCATGTATATGTCTACCTAGTTCAAACTAATCTTATACATATACATCCTTTTGAGCCACGTGCCTTCATGCATATATACTTGTGGACTCGTTTGTATTTTGGATATGTATGTATACTTTAGCTTGTATTAGACATACATATATCTAGAAGATTAAATATTTGATGATTTCTTGTTTTAAGGAATACTTGAACTTAATTGAACAATTTTTCATGATTGTGATCTCCACACTTTACTTGTACACTCACACCTATTAATTGGTCATGCTTTGTTTTCATGAGACCTTTCATACTTAATTGAATAGAGTGTTGATTATCATGTGGATTTCATTTTTATGAAAAATGACTTGTATTTATTCCTTGCTTGAAGGATTTCGTACTAGTTAACAAAACTTTTCATTTAACTTGTTCGTATTCCTTATTGTGATAATATGAGATACACTTGACCTTATTCTTTAAATTGGTATCTTTGAACATATTTCCATTGGTATCAATTTTTGATCCTTCTTGTATACTCATATATGTTTTATGTATGTATGTATGCTTTCTATCCTATGGTATCAATTTCAATTGTATCTATTACTTTCATACATATACATCTTAATGCTAAGCTTGAAAATTTCTAATGATTGATTGTTTTCAATTTGTATCTTAAAATAAGCTTATGCATATGTTTAGTTGGTATTTCATAAAGGGGGAGAAAATTTGATGTTGTCTTTCAATTGGTATTTGATTCCCACTCCCTTGCTTTATGTTAAAATTACTTTCAATTACTTTCAAATTGGTATCATATGGTTAAAAGAACATATTTCTCTTAAAGATATCAAGATGTTTATATTGAGTATTGTTAATTGGTATCTCAAGATTTTGTTTAAGAAAAATAGATATACTTTTGATTTACATTGCCTATATGTATATAAATTCATGTTGAGTGTATTGTGTATTGAAAAGCTTAACATCTTTTCTTTATATGGTACACGTGTGTAGGGGGAGCTTCACATCTCCTCTTATTCATTACATAATGTGTGTTATGTGAATTAGGGCTTCACATTCCTCCTTCATGTAATGCATATGTGTAGGGAAGCTAACTTAGCGTCTTCCTCTTCATGAATATATATAGCATATAACATTTATTCATCTTTGTTTATTTCATTTGGTATCAATATGCACCTTATTGTCATATCTTGAATTGGTATCATATTTGTTTTGGATTACCCCTTCTTGATCTTTTTGTTTTTGACAAAAAGGGGGAGAAAATTTGTTTTTATATTTTTTTTACCCTTTATTGGTTCCTTGATTAGGACAAAAAGGGGGAGAAGATTTTTGTAGCTTATATGCATGTCTTTGTATGCATGTATTTGCTTTAAGAATTACAAAAAAAAATGTTTGATTTTGCTATTTACCCCTTTGTTGATGATTGACAAAAAGGGGGAGAAGTATTTTGGAGAAGAATTTGGTTTTTATTATATGCATGATTTTTGTTATATGCATGTATTTGTTTTAGTAAGAAAATGTTGTTTATATTATTGTTGTTTATGTTATTGGTATCTAGAGCTTAGAGTTTGTTTTACTTCTTTGGTATCTAGAGCTATAACATGTTTAATATTGTTCATGCATTGTCATTCATTGCATATTCATTGGTTATTTTGTTTATGCATGAGTTAAGGGGGAGCTTCCTTGAAGCTTAACTTTAATCCATGCATATATAACTCCATGAGTTTTGTCATCATCAAAAAGGGGGAGATTGTTGGCCCAAAGGCCTTCCACTCTAGTTTTGATGATGACTCACTCATGTAGTTATGTTTACTAATAATCTATTGTTCATGCATTGTCATTCATTGCATATTCATTGGTTATTTTGTTTATGCATGAGTTAAGGGGGAGCTTCCTTGAAGCTTAACTTTAATCCATGCATATATAACTCCATGAGTTTTGTCATCATCAAAAAGGGGGAGATTGTTGGCCCAAAGGCCTTCCACTCTAGTTTTGATGATGACTCACTCATGTAGTTATGTTTACTAATAATCTTGTGTTTCTAAGTTTCAGATCATTAGCAGGTTATTAGTGTTGGTGATTAGCTTCAACAAGATGTTTGGAAGCTTATCATGGTGATTCCGGTGCCAAAGCTTAAAGATCATACCTTTGCACTCGGTGGATCGCGTTTGGGAGCTAGTCTACTTGAAGATGAAGATCGTCAAGAAGACTTAGGTATCCATAGGTTTAGTTTTGAGTTTTAGATCCATTTGTTAAAGCTTAGTTTAGTTGATATGCTCAAGTGCACAAAATACACATGGTTTGGTTTTTGATATTGATTTCATGAATAGTTTGATCAAAACAAGTTTTCATGATTAATATGTATAGTAGATGTTTTCTAGTTATACATACATGCTTAACTTATAGACAAACTTATTTTGACATTCCTATTCATGTTTTGGAAAAATCTAGTTTGATAAAAATACAAGTTTTATTTTTGATAAAATTGGCAAGACACAAAAATGAATTGATATGTTTGATATATGTCTTGAAATTTTTATCACAAGTTTAGTTATCAAGTAAAATGATAAAACATATTTTGTGTGGAATTTTTACAAGTGTTAAAATATTTTTTACAAAATTTTCTATCTCAAAATCTGCCCAGAAAAACAGTTTTCCAGGCAGACCGTCGACCGGCAGTCGACCGGCTGCTCTGCCGGGACATGCACAGGCTGTGCATGTCCGTCGGTCGACCGGGACACGGACCCAGTCGACCGATATAGAGAGTCTGCTCTCTGTATCTTGTCGGTCGACTGGGTCGGTCGACCGATAGAAGGAAACTGTGTTTCCTTCTGTTGGTCGGTCGACTGGCAGTCGACCGAATCTCCCAACGGTCATAATTTCGACCGTTGGCGGTCGACCGGGCCGGTCGACCGGTGGCTGTCAAAAATGCCACATCAGCCTAACGGCTAGTTTTCTGTTTTGGCCTATATAAACCCCATTCATTTGGGATTTTGGCTAAGGTTTTCATAAGGGAAAAATTGCAGTTTCTGAAGTGTTTTAAAGAGTTTTCAAAATAGTTTTTGTGCTTTAAACTTCTAATCTTTATTATTTGGGTTTTTGGAAAAATCAAAGAAATAGGAATTTGGGATATTTGTATTGGTTTTCATTCTCCATCTTTTACAAGAATTTCCCAAGTGTTTTCTTTGTTGCTTGTTTTCCAAAAACACATAGTTTCCACACTTGAGCTATCTTCTATCCTAAACTATTAGGATTTTTGTTTTGTGGAAAAGAAAAGAGAAAAGAAAAGAAAAAGAAAGAGAAGTGTTTGAGGTTGTTGTTGTAAACCTCTTTATTGTAAAACACCCTTGTTATTTGTGAATCCCTCTTAGGTAGAGGTGATCGGGTGATTGAGTTTGTTGTGAGCCTCCTCGGTAGAGGTTGTGGGTTTGTTGTATTTCGGCTACGGGCCGTATACCTCTTCGGTAGAGGTGTGGATTGTGTTGTATAGCCTCGGTGGCTTTGTAAGGTTGAGAGAGGAGTTTGGTACTCTTATAGTGGATTGGGAAATCCTACACGGTGGTGTAGGCGGGGATGTAGAGCTAGGGGCTCGAACCTCGAAACACATCTTGGTCTTTGCGTTTGATCCAATTTCTCTCAACTCTACTCTTTTTACATTTGTGCAAGCATCATCCATTCATATCATCATATATACTTGCTTTGTTTTGAGCATTGTTTCATATTGCCTTGCATATATTTCTATTGCAATTCATCTATACTTGCTTGGCTTAATTGTGTGCATTGTATTGCTCTATCCTTGATTGCTTGGATTGCTGTGTGTGTGTGCCTAACTTATACTCATCCAACAAGAGCTTCACATAGCACCTCAACCCATTTTAAGGGGAATCAAGAGGAGTTAGTTCAGAGCCTCGCAAGGGGAATCGGCTACACTTGTTGAATTGTATTAGTTTGTCCAACACTTGCATTAGCTTCCGCTTTTAGAGCATTAGAGTTTGCATTTAGCCTTAGATTAGCATTTACACCTATTCACCCCCCCTCTAGGTGTACTTTCAATTGTATGCTCATGTGTACACTTGTACACATTGTGGACGTAAGGGCCACCTTGCTAAATTTTATTTTGATCGTATACATGTTTCTAATTTATCAAATAAGTTTGTTTGGGTTAGGAAAGATGCTAACCCCATGGACCCAAAAGAGTATGGGTACCAAAGACCACCCTATTGTATTTGATGTAGGTGCGAGCTCTCGCATGACGTGAGAGTTGAGGTACCTTGAAGTGGATGCGTTCCGAGCTTCATGAGTATTATGTTGATGCATCACTTTCAAAGGATGTTTGGTGGGAAGACCACCTTGGTTTGGAGTACTAGAGAGATGCCCTCATCGGTTTTGTTATCGATCTCTAACTCCTATTTATTTACATACTTTCATATCTTTTTTTATAGCATGTTTCAATGTTTATAGATTATTATGATAATGCCATGATTATTAGATCTTTGACTTGCATGTATAGCTTTTAAGACACCCATGTTTAAAATGGGCCATTATTTTGTGTTCTCACTATTGGTTTGCTATCATGTCTATCATAGTTCTAATAACATGAGGATTTACATAATAATCATGTTTATGTTTATCATGTTGATTTATATCTTGTTTTATACTTCATGATTTGAATATATGTTTAAATGTTAGTTTTCATTAAGACTAGGATTTATATTTGCACATATAGTGGGTTACAAATAAATCTATATATGTTTGTACTTGAATGCTTATTTGTACCCATTAGATGTGCTAGTATAGTCTAGTTTTGATGATTCATGCATTTGACTTGTATTCATATTTTTCATGTTCATATGTTTGTGTTTGACTTAATATATATGTCTATCTTGTCCAAACTATTGTTTATACATATACATCCTTTGAGCCACGTACCTTCATGCATATATTATTGTGGACTCATTGTGTTTAGATATGTATATATACTTTAGTTTGTATAAGACATACATATACCTTGAAGATTAAATAAGTTTTGATGATTTTCATGTTTTTAAGGAATATTGAGCTTGAATGCAAATTTTCATGATTATGATCTTTA
The DNA here is from genome assembly GCA_038442645.1 of Agave tequilana. Classification (NCBI taxonomy): domain Eukaryota; kingdom Viridiplantae; phylum Streptophyta; class Magnoliopsida; order Asparagales; family Asparagaceae; genus Agave; species Agave tequilana. The sequence continues at coordinate 8,967 of JAVJIF010022146.1, forward strand.
CATTTTATTTGTACACTCATATTTCTTGTTTACTTATGTTTTGTTTTCATGAGTCATGTTTATGCTTCATTGACTTGAGTGTTGGATATCATGTGGATTTTTTGTTTCATAAAATATAATTTTGAATTATTCCTTACTTGAAGGATTTCGTACTAGTTTAGAAGTTTTTCCATTTAACTAGTTCGGATTCTTCGTTATGGTAGAGTTTTCAAACATACTTTATTTTTTAAACCTATTTTTAAAAACCCCACCTTCTAAGGGTGGTTGGATGGGAGATCATGCTCATGTATGCTTTATAATGAAAATCATTTTAAACTTAAACATGAATGAGTGGCAGGTTATATGAGATATACACTTGATATTATTGTTGTTTCAATTGGTATCATTGGATCTTTTCAATTGGTATCAATATTGACATTTTTTGTATACTCATATATATATTTTTATATATGTATGCTTACTCTTCAAATAGTATCAATTTCGATTGGTATTAACATCTTTCATACATATATATATTTTTTGTTTGTGCTAAGCTTGAATTTTTTTTTAATGAATATCATATTCAATTGATTAGTTTTTCAATTGGTATGCTAATACAAACTTTTGCATAATTTCGATTGGTATTTCATAAAGGGGGAAGAAAACTCATATTTTATCTTTCAATTGGCATTTTGTTTACCCTCGATTTCCACTCCCTTACTTTATGATAGAAAATGAATTAAAAAATTGTAGAATATTATAATTTCAATTGGTATCATATGCTTAAAAAGAATAATACTCTTTATTGATATCAAGATGTTTATTTGAATGTTTTTAATTGGTATCAAGATGCTTTTGCTTCTTAAAATTGGTATCAATGTTTTTATGCTTCCTTTCGATTAGTATCAGAGCATTTCATTGCTATTAAGAGCATGTTTTATTGGTATCAAGATGCACTACTTTGACATATTTTTTTTGGTATCTTAATTGATTGTCACCCCTTACTTACATCATTTTTGTTTTTAGACAAAAAGGGGGAGAACATTGCATTTATTGTTTTTAACCCCTTTGTTGATTCTTTGTTTCGAATAAAAAGGGGGAGAAGAATTTATTGATTTATTTTTTACTTTGACCCTTTGTTGATGATTGACAAAAAGGGGGAGAAGTATTTGGTATATATGCATGTTTTCAGGATTTATGTTTATGTATATATGTTTTGTTTTGCAAATAGGAGAAAAAGAATTTATGAGTTTTATGCTTGATTGACATGTTTATCTCCTTATATTTGCATACATGTTTATTTTTGCATATGTTTCATTGCATATTCTTATTGCTTATTTTCTATGCATGAGTTAAGGGGGAGCTTCTTTGAAGCCTAACTTTAATCCATGCATATATAAGTCTATGAGTTTTGTCATCATCAAAAAGGGGTGATTGTTGGCCCAAAGACCTTCCACTCTAGTTTTGATGATGATTAACTCATGTAGTTATGTTTACTAATTATCTTGTGATGTTTAGTTTCAGATCATTAATCAAGATACTAGTTGGTGATTAGCTTCAACAAAGGAGTTTAATAGCTTTCACATGGTGATTCCAGAGCCCGAGCATCAAGATCATCATTGCACTCGTTGGAGTCTAGCTCGGTGGATCACGGTTTGGATCGAGTCGACTTGAAGACGGAGTTCGTTAAGAAGATCTCGGTACCATAGTTTAGTGTGTTTTAGATCCATGTGTAAAGATTAGATAGTTAATGCTCAAGTGCACAACACACACGTTTTATGGATATTGGTTTTTCGATTTTTAGTTTAACCAATATTGGTTTTCATGAATAGATAGTATCAATACAAGTTTACATAGTTTTATGTATATTAGATGTTTTCTATATACATGCATGCTTAATTTCCTAGAGAAACTTATGTTGAGATGTCTATTCATGTGTTTTGTATTTTTAACAAAACATTATTTTTGGAATTAAAGACAAAAACAATGATATGTATATGTTTCATGTATATGGGACTTATGTCCATATGCAACATGCTTTATAATGTTTAAGTATCATGTTTTTGTATTTGGATATGTTTTGGACAAAGTTTATTTGAAAAATCCAAGTTTGAAAAAATACAGTTTTTAGTTTTTGACAAAATTTGTAAGACACAAAAATGGTTCAAAATGTTTGATATTTGTGATGAAAATTTATCACAAGTTTATATATCAATGTAAAATGATAAAACTATTTTTGTGGATTTTTAGAAGATTTATGAGATTTATTAGAATATTTTTAAACCCAGTTTTCTGACCCAAATTATTGCCTGCCAGGCTCTGGCGGTCGACCGGTCCGGTCGACCGGATTCTAGAGTCGGTCGACCGAAGTGCACAGACCTGTGCACGTTGGCCAGGCACAGGGCCCGGTCGACCGGGCGGTCGACCGGCCAGAGAGCTTTGCTCTCTGAAAAATTACGGTCGACCGGCCGGTCGACCGCTGGCTCCCAACGGTCATATTTTTGATCGTTGGCGGTCGACCGCCAGCCGTCACAAGCTGAAAAATCAGCCTAACGGCTAGTTTGGGTTTTGGGGCTATATATACCCCATTTGATTGTGATTTTCTCCAAGATTTTGAAGAGCAAAAAATTCCTACTTTCTTGGTATTTGAAGCAAGTTTTTCAAAAGAGTTTTTGTGCCAAAAGATCCATCTTATTGTTTTAAAGTGTTTTGTTATTTTCAAAGAAATAGGTTTTGGGAATTTGTTTCTTGTTCTTAACTTCTATATTCATTTAGTATTTTTCCCAAGAGATTTTCTTTGATCAAAACACTTTATTTTTCACACTTGAGCTATCTTCTATCCTATTCTATAGGATCATTTATTTGTGGGAAAAAGAAATTATTTGTGGTTGAGATATACCACTTGTTGTAAAAACTCTTTCTTTGTGGGTGCTCCCTCTTTAGTAGTGGTTGAGATTATGGTTTACTCCCTCTTGGTGAGGTGGAGTTGGTGGTGTTTGTATCCCTCTTCGGTAGAGGTGATTTGTGGTTATTTGGCTACGGGCCTATCCCTCTTCGGTATAGGTGGATTGTGTTTGTATTGCCTCGGTGGCATTGTATTGGTTGAGAGAGGAGTTCGGTACTCCCAGTTGTTATATAAATCCTCTTCGGTGGAGGTTCCCTCGGTGGGAGTCCTCGGTGGACAAGTTAGTGGATTGGAAATCCTTCTCGGTGAAGGCGGGGACGTAGAGCTAAGGGCTCGAACCTCGAAACATATCTTTGTGTTTGCGTTTGATCCATTGACTCTCTCTCTTTATTTTGTATTGTGCATTTATTCATATTGCCATATCTTATTTGCTTACATTTGTGCCTTGCATATATTCATATTGCCTATTCATATTATATGCTTAGTTTGTTTGTGTGTGCCTCACTTATACTTAACCACGAGAGCTTCATATAGCACCTCAACCCTTATCTAGGGGAATCAAGAGGAGTTAGTCCAGAGCCCCTCACGGGGAATTCGGCTACACTCGTTGGTTGTATTAAGTGTGTTGCAAATTAGTTTTAGCTTTCGCATTTAGTTTCTAGATTAGCCATATCACCTATTCACCTCCCTCTAGGTGTTTCAGTTCATATTATCATCGTTATTGACACATTGTTATTGTTATTGTTATTGACTACCTAATGGTAGGACCTGGTTCAGCGCCAGGTGATTGGGTCGTGGTTCCGGGTATGTACGGAACCCACCTAAAGTATGGACAATGTCTCTTCTATTAATTTCACTAACTTAGGACTCTGATTGACACGTGTAGTAGACGTAGTATGGGATGCGTCTATTACAGGTGGTAATTGGTGTTAGCTGACATAATAAATGATAATGAACTGTTATAATGTATTGTGACTGACCGTAATTACCTAATTGTACACATAGATAAGTATGATAGATATATGTTTATGCACATGATCAGATCTGTATACCAGACTAGTGACATAGTTAGGTTACACATCTTGACATTAGTGGGTTCTTTTTATCATGATACCTGTTATGTATCGTTCATAACTCTGTTCTTTATTTTTGTTATTCTGTTATCTTTTATTTCAGTTATCATGTTATTATTGTTTTTATACACGAGCACCTTTTTTTTACACACACACTCATTAGGTCGCTTCTGACGACCCTGAATTCGCACGTTCAGGGTATTGGACATTTTTATATGTTCAGGTGATCGTGTGATCGTACTCTTCGCAAGAAGTTAGAGGTCCTCTTCTTGATTCTGGTATTCTTTCTTTTCCTTATTCTTGCTATTATTTTTTTGATTCATATATATCACACTTAGCTTCTATTTCATTTGTTATTTTATCTGGGATCATGTGTAGTCATTATATGTAATATTGCAGTGATCGTTGATTATTATGGTTTAAATTTATAACTTGTTCAGGTTACTTTAGGTTTAGCGTGTATACGTGGGATATATTCCTTGCGTTTATACGTCACCGACCTTCGTCGCGACCCCATTTTCGCGTATTTTGGGAAGCAGAGCGTGACAACTAAGATGTGTGATCCTATCTTAGTAAGAAATCAGGGAAGGAAAATTTATGTGGAGTTCAAAAAGAAGAATCAACCAATTGGAACATTCGGGAAAAAATTGATGAGTTAACTTGAAAGTGTGGCTCGTCATTATAACCCCATTGACTTCCCCGATTGACGCGAGATTTCTGAAAAGCTGAAGAACAAGATCTTGAATGAAATTTATGTATGTAAATTCGGAATAATTTAATTGTCTAGATAAACACACATGCATCACCATCGCCACCACACATACATATCAAGCATGATACGCGTACACACACCCCACCACCTACACATACACACATCAAGCATGACACACATACCCACATCACTACACACGACCAACAAGACATGCCAACACCACACCACCACACACCACCAACACACACAATATGCATTAGTCAACTTACTCCCCCTTCCCCCAACACCACCTCACACACCATCAGCACCACCCCACCACCACCACCAACACACACACACACACAATTACACACCCCCACCATAACAACAAACGCATTAATATTTTTTGTGATATATTACAGACTGTATTCGAATTGGATGAGGGGTACTAACATTGTTTACTAATTTCTGCGAGAAAAATGCGGAGGAAATTTAAAAATAAGTTGACAAGGGAGTACATAACTGAAGATAAAACAAAAAACGCCATTCGGAGTATGATTGCATTGATGATGAAGTGTGACATTGGTTCGTATTTCAACATACTACTATAGATTTTCAGGTTAATACAACAAAACTATAAAACTGTTATATAATTGGACGTCCTGCTTAAAATCTTAATGCTTACTTAATAATTATTTTTTAATAGGCTTTAAGTCAGAAGAATAAAAATATTTAAGATTTGAATATCTATCCCTACACACTAGTTTGTAAGGGATATGTTTAACTTAAACAAGAACTGGTAAGAAAAAAAATTTTGTGTTGATTTTAATGTTTAAATATTCTTTTGTGGATTATTACTTTTATCTTGTCTATATATTTTATACAACAGATATCCCAGAGATCAGTTGAGGATAATTCATCTGTATCATCAATTCCCCAACTAAGTTGTGGGTTAAAGTTAAGATTAAAAAAGACGGTTCATACATATATGATGATAGTCAAGATATTCCAAATGAAATTATAAGTGTTTAATTTACAACGAAGTTGTCATTATCATTTCCTCTGTTTGAAGCTAATACAAGTGTTGATCATCAATTTTTTGTAGGGCCATCTTTCTCAGTCGGCGTCTCAGGGAGACAGTCAGCTACCTCGGATGAATGATATTCTATCAATGACATTTAGTAAGCCCAAGCCCCCTGATCGTGTTAGAGGCGTCGGACAAGGGCTACTATGTCCATCTACTTTCATACATCTCGCTGACACTATCAAGGTATTACAAGCGAAGATGTTGCTAGATAGGTGGAAATCAAACTTCAAAAAGAAAGAAAGATTCAAGAAGAAAATGGAAGAGACGAGAAGATGAATGGAGGAGACGAGAAGATCAACATAAGAGGCGAGAAGATGATTTCAGAGCTTCTTTCATATCTGAAATTGAAAAAAGTGCGGCAGGAATTCCAAATGAATACTAATCCGTCAAGCTATCCGTCGCCCCATTATACACCACAAAGCGGCAATGGAAGTTCAATTTAAAGAATTTATCCGAGATTCCAAAGGTAATCATATTTAATGTTTGTACACACTCGTACATGTACACACACATATACACCTACACACTTACATGCTTATTTGTCATGCTTATTATTGGATTGTTTCAAGGTGGGTTTATTCTGGTTGATTTGGACATTAAACATGAAAATCATGTTATGGTGCATGAAAAAACTTTCAACATCAGTGACGATCATTTCATTCACACCGGACCAATTGGATTCGATAATATAAGAGTGAGCATCGTGGATCCATTGGATATGGATGCTCTTCTACTAATTCGGTGTGATGACAAACGTTCATAATGCTATTGGTAGTTTCGTGTCATGGTCCAAGAAACTTATCACTTTAGATACACGAGTATGTTTATCATAATCAAAGTACTCTAAATTTTAAATTAAATGTACACAATTTGATTTGGTCATTGTATCGTGACAGGCAAAGGCTAAAAGAAAGGAGGTGGCACAGGCTGTGACTCCACGGAGTTTGGAGACATTTGCAGAGTTAGTCAATAAGTCAATGACTACTCCAGCAGAGAGCAAACTGGTGAAAGAGGCTACGAATGCACGAGCCATGGGAGAGGGATCCATAATCACAGAACCCGTGGATGTATAGCTATTTGCATCGAAAATATCCATATACCTCGAGCGTAAAGATCTTGAGAGGTTCACAGCCCGCTAGGAGATAAGCGCATGATATATCTATTTGTACATCAAGTGAGTAATTAATATATATTTATTTTTAGGAATGAAATATTAATTGTTTTATATTTGATGTATCTTGGTAATTTCTGATAATTTTAGCTCCTTATATGATTAGTATGTGGACATGAGCTACAGTCACTTGTATGATTTTATTTGTCCATACTATATAGCACATGTGACTACCCAATAAGATGAAACAGAGTCAAAGGCTCCCTATATCGTGGACACATTGCGAAGAGGCGGATAGGCCAGCCAGTTGTATTTTGCGCCATATATACAGGGTAAATATTGATATTTTAATAATAAAATTCAATTGTCTGATAATTTAATTTAATTTCTCGTATATGAATTTATCTTGTTGTGGTTATTGGACTCTTTGCATGATTCACGTTGGACTCGTTGGGGGACGAAGGGCGAAAAGATATAAAAAAATAATTGATTTGTGAGTATTTAATCTTATTTATATTTATTAATGCATCAAATACTTTTAAAATATTTATTAATAATCTTGTTTATTTTCTAAAATTTATGAAAAGGGCGATTACCATGTTTAATCCAAGCTAACAGGGTAGACTTACTTTATGGAAGAGGATTCGAGTAATTCTTTCAGAAATCGACGAAAAAATTTTAAGCTTTAACTTTTGCTTAACACATATATTTCAATTCTTGTAGTTCTCACGTCAATTAGATTTTATTGTGTGTGGATATTATATTATGATATTTATGTATCAAATCATTACATTGCAAACTAATCCTATTCCAAAAAAGTTATAACCATCTGAACTAAATCAAATTTATATTTTTTTGTTGGTGTTACAATTAACATAAATAAAAATTAAATATGTTTATAGTTTGATGAAAATAAAACTGCATATACATATAAAGAATTGCTCGAAGTTCAAGAAGAGTGGGCAAGTTATGTAATGAAGTATATTGATGGTAAGGTGAATCTTGTATTTAATGTGAGTGTGTCATGTATTGTATTAAAATTTTCTCATTCTCATTACATGATAGATCGAGTGAGAGCCCCGAGAATCGATGCATGATTTGCTTTCACTAGAGATGGAATATACTATGTTAAACTTTTTTTTCTTTTTTTAATTTATTCATGTTTTCACACACTCCACCACCACACCACCACCACCACACACACACACACACACATCAAGTATGGCGCACACACCGCACCAATACACACACTCACATATCAAGTATGACACACACTCACACACACACACACATTCATTAGAGAAGAATTTAGGTTCAGGTGAAATTGTTACAAACTTCGGAGATTAAGCACGGACATGTACCTGACTTGTGTGTGTTATAAGTCGACTTATAAGCCTCATTAGTCGACTTATGTTTAGCCTAGTCGACATATACTTTGAGTATAATCGACTACTGTCTGCAACAGAGACTTGGGTTCTCAGATTTTGTCAAATTAGTCGACTAATATATAAGTATAGTCGACTAATATATGTTATAAGTTGACTAATGCATGCTATAAGTTGACTTATACTACACACACAGACGCACACGCTCACACACCCACATACACACACCCACCCCACCACTACACACACATACCAACCAAGTATGACACGCGCGTGGGCACACACACACACATATCAAGCAATTGGACGCACACACCACCAACACACACACACACACACACACACTCACACATCAAGCATGACACACATACACGCACATCAAGGATGGTGCACACGCACACGCACCACCAACAACACACCACCACCACTACCAACACACCCACCCACCCACTACCACCATCACACTCACACATGAATGTTTGGTGCACATATTTGGTGCTTGTTATTTCACTTTACATGTTTACAATTCATGCCTCTGTCCATATTTTTCATAAGAGTTTTTGGTGTAGGATGTCATGATACGAATTAAAGCAACCTTGCGGGGATCCCAAAGTTTATATTGGATTCTGTAACGCCCCGATCCGGCGGGTACGGAGACGTTACTGCGACGTATATACGCAGGTCAGAAATACCCTCACGTATATACGCTAAGCATCAGTACAGGCAAGAATCAGAGTACGGAAGCAAGTGGTGCATTATACATTCCAACACATGAGTACAGTTACAAAGTTATCACCAGATGGTGATAAATATTACAAGAATATTACATCACCAATATGCGCAATTGCGGGAATACAAGGAGATGTACAAGTATGAATAGTACAATATGGAGGCTCAGAGTCATAACAGGAAAACTCTAGAGCCGAGCAGGGGGCCTGGAAGGATGAGGCTCTGGATGGTCTGCTGGAGATCCACGCTACCGCTGCGCCACTCTGATCAACAACTGGGAGAATCCACACGCTCCAAGCTTCATGACCTGGACATAAGGATCCAGAGGAGTCAGAACTCCCCGGCGAGTGGTGATGCGAAAGCCAGGTGGCGAGCATGGATAAGCACATGTGTAATGATAAATCTGGATCATGAACATGAAAACCGTGTCGTAGGCACAAGCATGCAGGAGCAAATAGATATACAGCAAGTGATATCAAGTAGGAAAGATTCATAGTATGATAAGATAAGAGCAGGGGGCAAGTAAAAGGCAGGATATGAACAGGTATAATATAATAATCATAAAACTGGAAATCTGAAGTAAAATCCGATACAAGCAAACATGGCAAGGCTTACAGCAGATACAAGGCTGGCATCTTTTATTATTATTATTATTATTACTCGTCTTACCCTGATGTCTAGATATGTGAACTAGCGTCCCAGCGCACATATATCCACATCTGAGAAAAGCAAGGTTGTTATTGGAAACCAACGGGGGTATCAACGAACAATATTTACAGTGTGTCCCGTACATGCCCGAGACCACGACCCAGGACGTTCCATCGCTGGTGTATGGAACTGGCCGCAAGGCCTACAGGAGGGTCTTATAGAATGCCCTTATCAAGATGGTACCAAGAAGGAGGGAGCCAGCACTCCCCTCGGTCGCCTGGAGGCCCACAGGTCAGACCGGAAGTTTTAGTTGCACAACATGCCTAGTACCACTGTAAACACGAACATATATTGATAGCCGCAAGTTTCCCCCGACCCGATGCAAGTTGTTCCATTTTATGATTTATTATGTAGTTATCAATTTACGGGAATAGCAGGTGCAAGACATGATCAGGAGTTCAGGAGTACATAAGTACTGTAGATTCAGGTCACTGCATATATAATGCAGGATAACAAGTATAAGATTCAAGTCACTGCATGTAATGCAGGATAACAAGTATAGTATTCCCGTAAATGTGATAATCACAGGTCAAGTATTAGTATGTCAAGAGGCAAGTGATAAGTCATGTCATAGAAAGCAAGTGTCAAGTGGTAAGTCGGGTGTCAGGTGATGACACAACAGTTGTCAAGTGATACAGACAGGTGTCCAGTATTAGCATGAAGATGATAGGTGTCAAGCAAAAGCATGTTAAGTATTAACATATCAAGCATGGACTTGTCAAGTGATAGAATAATAGTTGAACACAATCAAAGAAAGTGTTAGTTCCAAACAGCATAAATCATGAGTAATACAAGTCGACCAGATGAAATGGGAAAGCCAAGAGGAAAGCGAGAACACTCGCCTAAGCCTTCAGAAAACATAGTGAAATCCCCGATCTCCGGAATCCAGGAAATGAACGCGTCAACGCGTTAGAGAGAAAGTAATAGAGAGAGGAGGAAATATAGAGAGAGAAAGAGAATGAGAGAGAGGAGAGAGAAAGCGAGAGCTAGAGAAAGAAGTCCATGGAGAGAGAGTGTACAGGGAAAGAGAGTATGGGGAGAGAGATTGAACAGGAAGACGCGGGCTTGAGAGTGAGACGCGGGGGTCGCAGACGCGGGAGTCGTGTCGCGCAGGGTTTGAGACCCGCGTCCAAGTCAGGACACGAGGAGAACGCGGACGCGAGCTCCGCGTCGCGTTAACACAAGAAGAACACAGACGCGGGCATGAGCTCCGCGTCGTGTTGACATGAGAAGGACACAGACGCGGACATGAGCTCCGCGCTGTGTCAATACAGGAACGCGAAGGCCGCGTTATACAATTGTCAAGAACGCGAAGATCGCGCTAGGGAATTGCTTGGACGCGGGGATGAGTTCCGCGTCTAGCAATTAACAGAGAAAGAGAGTGACAGGGGAACGTGAGAGACGCATGGATAGGGAGAGAGAGGGACACAAGGAATGAGGAAGAGGAGACGCAGGTTTGGAATCAAAGGAAAGGAAAAAGAAAGAAGGAAAGAAAAGAGAAGGAAAGAAAGAATGAATGAAGGGAAGAAAAGAAAGAAGGAAAGGAAGAAAGGAAAGAAGAATGGAAGGGGGATGGTAGCCGGCGATGGCCGGCGGTCACCGGCGGCGGCCGGAGGTGGCCGGAGATGGCAGGAATCCGGTAAGCCAAGCCCAAGCCCAAGCAAATGGTGGGGGTGCAAGTATAGTTAAAAGTGAAAAATTGGAGTTTTGCAAAAGGGATTTCGGAGAGCGAAGCAATAGCTCGTCGGAAAGAGCACGACGAGGAGAAGAAGATGACATGGTCGTTGGTGGTCAAGGTGAAGTATCTAGTGGTGGAGATGGTGGAGAAGGTGGTGGTGGAAATGGGTTATTTGATGGAAAAGAAGAGGAAGAAGAAGGTGGTGGAGGTGGTGTTATGGTTGTTGTTGTTGTTGGAATGGAGGAGGAGATGGAGGAGAAAAAGATGGAAGAGTTGGTGGTGAAAATGGAGGGGAAAGTGGTGGAGAATGGGTGGCCAAAAGAGGGAGCAAGAGCTCTTGGCTGCTGGTTTCATTTGCAGGAAATGGAGAAGGAAGAAGAGAAAAAGTGAAAGAGAGAGAAGGAGTGGGGGTATTTATAAAGGGTAGGAAAATATTATAATAATGTTGCCATTGGGATTCATATTAAATGAAACATGCGTTTCATTCAAAGGGAATGGGTTGCGTCCCCATCCAACAAAGACTCACATCTGGCAATTGCCCAGACGCGAGGATGAAAACTCGCGTTTTGGGAAAAACGAGAATACTGCGTTTACAGAAAGGACAAAGGTCAGATTTGACTTGATTGGAGTTGATCTGAAATGCATTAAATGCAGTATGGAGAGGATCTCTGCATTTAATGATGAATCCGAGTTGGTGAAACTCGCGTCTAGCGAGGAGAGAGAAAAAGTGGAAAAATATCTGGATACTATTCCGGTATCTGGGAAAACACCGAAAACTCCGGAAAAGTCCAAAAAATAAAGTAGCTTGAAAAGCTTCCCAAAAATTCTGAAAAATAATAAATATTATATAAAGATTGTTGGTGAAATCGTTTTTCAGAAATTCAATCCCATTTTTCAAATAAAAATCCTGAAGTCAACTGTCAATATCGGTGTACACCGGGTTGGCCGGATTTTTAATAAAATCTGAAAAACCTTAGAAAATACCAGAAAGGAGAAAATATAATTCTAAGAAGTAATATAAAAGAGGAAATCCAAAAATTTGATTCCAATTGTAAACTAAAATTCCTGGAATCAACCAGTGATACTGGCCGACACCAAATCCAGTGAAATTTCGATAAATTTAGAAAATTCTCAGAAAAAGTATTTAGATAGAAAATGTGATTTTAAAAAGTTACTGGAAAGCCATTTTTAGAAATTCAACTCCGTTTGTAATTAAAAATCCGAGAATCGGTCAGCGGCACTGGTCGACACCGGTTTTGAAGATTTACAACTTAATTCAGAAAAATTTCAGAAAATCATGAAAAATCTAAAATATTAGAAAACGATATTTAAAACTAAAATCGGTCAAATCAGAATAGCAGAAAGTCCAAATCGAGCAATACTCTAGGATCGAGCTCCCGGTTCAGACTAGGGCTGACTCCGAGTTCACGAATCCATATTCAAGGCAAAACGATCATATAAATAATTTATAATACAAAACAAATATAGGAAGTAAATCAAAAATACGATCAGAAAATATGAATACGCAACTAAGTACGTATTCCGGGAGCGGGGTGTTACAGATTCTGAATTGGATGAGCTACATGTTTGTATTGAATTCTGGATTGTCATAATTGTTTTGGATTCTGGATTGGATGAGTTTGTATTGAATTCTAAATATTGTGTAATGCCTAATATATGCGTGGATTGATTGGCTGGATTAATTCTGTGTTTGATGATACATATGCATGTGTGGAATTCTGTTATTATGTATTGTCTCTGGTTGATTGGCTGGATTAATTCTATATGTTTGATATATATGTGTGAGATTTTGTTTGTTATGTACAGATTTATATTGTTACTGTTTATATAATTTAAGAAAATATTATCATATGCGACCTCAGTTCATAACCGATGTCATATATAGTTTCCACGTCAGTTAAAACAAAAGCCGACGTTGAAAAGGTCTTTCAACATCGATTTTGTAGTAGAACCGACGTTGAAAGAGAGGTTTCCACGTTTGTTCTTTTAGGAACCGACGCGAAAAGTTGGTATAAGCGGAATTTAAAAGGAGCTTTTCACGTCGGTTTATTTTATAACCAACGTGGACGGTGGGAGTTTGTGTTGTCGGTTAACAAAAGAACCCGATATTAAATATTTACTCATCACGTCGGGTAAAAACAGATGTGGAAAGTTAAAGACTTTCCACGTTGGTCAGATAGACGTCGGATGCGTTATCTTTTCAATGTCGGCTTAGAACTGACGTGGAATGTCTTTCTGTAGCAGTGAACCTTGATCTTCCACACAACAACAATGATTACAAAGGAGAAGAATTGAAAGAATTAAATAAACAAAATAAAATATCAAAGAAGAGAATCAATACCTCCCTCTTCTTCCTTTGCCTTGGTCCCGGACTCCAAAGAATTTTCGTGCAAAATAATCTAACACTCTCTATTTATAGAAGAGAGTTACAAGTTTGTTTAAGTCCAAATCCTAGTAGTAGGATCTTAGCCGCACTATGATTTGAATTCAGATAACAAACTGTCTCCGCCATCCGAGTAGAATTCGGATTATGCTACCAGAAGAAAATCGCAACCACAAAAGGAGTTGCTTTATGGTTATAAAAGAAACATATTTTGCATGGCCTCATAATTTTGACCAAGTTGGCATGCGCATGAGGAGATTTGCTTCATGCACGGTCCTGTGAAAACGGATTTGCTTCATGTGTGTGATGCCCACACACATATGGTCAATCATGTATTGACTTGTAGATAAGATGTCTGATTTCAGAAAACGAAACTTTAAATCTTTGAACCTCTTATAATATTATAAGAGGGCCAATCTCACGTGTCAACGCGAGATTGACCCTCTTATAATGTGTGTCCCTCACACACAGGAATCAACAATTCAAAAAGGACTCAAAATCGCCCAAAATACAAAAAAAAAGACTCAAGTTGCCGACAATTAAAAAAAAAAACTCAAATTACATAAGCTCAATTTGCTAAGGAATAAAGGGGTTCAAATAACTTGGCCAATGAAAATAGGTTAAGTCACCTTACAATAACAATCTCAAATTGGTGTTTAACGAAATGGCGAGAAACGGAAAACACCTCAACATTGGTTTATTGAATTAAAAGCCTAGTTTGTTGGAGAAATTTAATTAAAAAGGGATAAATCGACCAGAAATGCTAAAAGAGAAAAAATTCAGTTCTGTCAACAATTTTCAAATTAATTGAAGTTTTATTAATTGGTGAAAATTATCAAATCCCTAAACAATCTCTAAAGTTGGCCAGATTCTAGCAAATTATCTAATGGCTAGAGAATTATTGAGAAGCTCCTTCTTGCTAAGCAAATGACAACATAAACATCCAAGTCTGTAAACCAAGATAAATTGCAAGAAAGACATCAAAGCCAAAACAGACTTTCATGTCTGAAAGTTGCCTAGGATTTCAAAATTGATTTACAAAATCCATAACTACCAAATTCTAAAATTGATTATCAAGTCCCCAAAATTGCTAGAATTCTAACCAAGTCTTTGAATTGGCGAAGATTCTAAAGTAACTCTTTAAAGTAATTGCAAATAGGACTGCAATATCCCTATACTGAGTCAATCCAAACTCCATGTTTTATGCACCGCAATGTCCCTAAACTGAAATATACTCTAATTTCTCTAAAATCGACACTTTTGTTATCAAACTAGATTCTACCACAAATTAGAACCCCATGTCATTAAACTAGTATCTACCAAATTAAAATTGACACTTAAATCATTAAAGTGGAATCGATCAAATTAAAATTGTGTAAGATCTAATTTTATTCCATACAAAATCTCATACTTGCAAAGCCAATTTATCATGATCAAAGTAAAGGATGATTTTAGGATTCCATCACGAAAGAGATACCGAAGGTTGCACGATCTCGAGAACAGGAGAGGATTCTTCTCTCCAGCCACCAAGTTATCTTCTTTATCTTTAGAGGAGATGAGAGGCCCTCAAGAGAGATTAGGTCATTGTTGGTGGAGAGGGAACCTACCCATGATATATATATATATGGGGTTACTGTACCTCAGCCGACAACTGAGAGAGTTTCTCAACCGGCGGTGACGTGTTCGAATATATACCACATATCGGTCGCAGAGTGTAGGCGCCAAAAAAATCAAAAAAATCCCGCCTAAAGAATCGTCAATCAAATTGACCAAAATTCCCTTTTTTACTTCTAAACTAGAAAAAACTCATCCACAACAAAATTTTCCTAAAATATTTGTGATTTACAGAGAATTTTCTGTTGAATATATTTACAATTATAAAATTCCTAATTCTACTACATCGAAATTATAATGGAAAAAAATGGATCAAGATAATGAGAAATTAACAGCAGCAGTGAAACGTAAAAAATATGCGTGAAACATAAAAAAAATGTTGTCTTTTATATAATTTTTTATTTTTTTTCGTGTTATTTTCAATTCTTATAGATTTAATAAAAGAAACTGAAATGAATAGAAAAATGAAATTTAATGTGGGGCAGTCATATATTGTTTTTTCTATTACAAATGTACAGTGTAAAAAAATAACGAATATAATGGTTAATTATTTTGCAGATATTTTATAAATCAGATATTCCCGTAACTGCCACAATATTTGCAGATTGGTTGGATAATATTTCATCCAATTTTAAAATGAACTGCGACTATGGTCGGTCAAGGTACTAAAAGTTGCTTTATTCTTAATGTATATTATAAATTGGATTTAGGTCGCAGTACACATACATTCAAAACTATAATAAAAATATATATAACTTTCAATTTTATATCACGATTGCGACCCTGGTCGCATTCCTTATTCGCGTAGAAATAACAGACGAAATATGCTATCGTTCAGCACTGCGACCACAATCGCTGTCTTTTTTTCGCATGCCTTATATAACAAAATTTTGATCGTTTTCAAAGTCTGCGATCATAGTCGCAGTCATAGTACAAAATTTTCGATCACTGCGATCATGGTCGCAGACTTAATATATGTAACTTTCAATTTTATATCACGACTGCGACCCTAGTCGCATTCCTTATTCGCATAGAAATAACAGACGAAACATGCTATCATTCAGCACTGCGACTACAGTTCTGTCTTTTTTCGCATGCCTTATGTAACAGAATTTTGATCGTTTTCAAAGTCTACGATCATAGTCGCAGTCATAGTACAAAATTTTCGATTACTACGACCATGGTCGTAGACTTAATTTATATAACATTCAATTTTATATCACGATTGCGACCCTAGTCACATTCCTTATTCGCATAGAAATAACAGACGAAACATGCTATCGTTCAGCACTGCGACCACAGTCGCTGTCTTTTTTCGTATGCCTTATGTAACAGAATTTTGATCGTTTTCATGTCTGCGATCATAGTCGCAGTCATAGTACAAAATTTTCGATCACTGTGACCATGGTCGTAGACTTAATATATATAACTTTCAATTTTATATCACGACTGCGACCCTAGTCGCATTCCTTATTCGCATACAAATAACAGACGAAACATGCTATCATTCAGCACTGCGACCACAGTCGCTGTCTTTTTTCGCATGACTTATGTAACAGAATTTTGATCGTTTTACAGAATAGATTAGCCCTGCGACCGTGAGATCAATCCGCATATATCACATCTTATAAAATACTATATTAATTACTTTGAATTAATTGAAATAATTAATATTCTATCTACCGTGATACAGCAACAGTCTCGAAAAAAGAGATGCACTAATATTAATCTCGATAAAGAAAAGATGTGCACCATACGTAATCTAAATATATAGGAAAAATATTCTATAGAAAGTTAATTTGTAGTTCATATAATAAACCTCTGAAAAAAAGGAACTCTTCGGATTCTCTCCCCATAACTACTTTAATTAAATATTTAATTTCTTTTTACCACTTCTTCGAATACTCAACCGTCACCTATAATAATTATTATTACTATTCATGTTATTTCACATTATTGACCTTTTTATAGTGCTTGTAACTAATATATTATCTCATATCTAAAAATGATATTTGTGCTCTTCGTTTTCAATTTGATTTCAAAACTTCCAAAAAATAATGTCTTCCCCATCTTCTTTCTCTGAACACTCAGATTTCAACTTCAATCATTCTCCCACCGGTCCTCTTTCTTTAGGGTATTCTAATGAATCTAATAGCAGTCTGGACTTCACTCATTTTGACTATCTCACTACATCAAATAATATTTTATCTGATCCTCTTCTTCATGAGGATGATGAAGTTTTCATGGGGCTTAGTGAGGAGGAACTTATTCCTCTGCCACTTTACAGAGATATGCTTGATGAAAGCATATCCTCTGATCCTTAAGGTTCGCTTTCTTTGAGCATATCTTTTACAGGTTCTTCTCGACACGGATTGGAAGAAGAGCTTGATAGAGACGATCATAGTCGCAATCCTTATTCGCATGCAATATGTAAAAAAAATTTCATAGTTTATAGGCGGCTGAGACAACAGTCATAGTGAAGAACAAATGTATAAAATCATACGTAAACTACGACTATAGTATCAGTCCTTAATCACTGTTATTACATTTAACCTAGAAAAAAAAAATCATCCATAAAATGCTGTCGTAAGCACTACGACCATAATTGCAGTCCTTGATCGCTTGCAATATGTAAAAAAAAATAGTTTATAGGCGGCTGAGATAATAGTCACAGTGAAGAACAAATATATAAAATAATACGTAAACTGCGACTATAATATCAGTTCTTAGTCACCGTTATTACATTTAACCTAGCAAAACAATCATGCATGACATGCTGTCGTTAAGCTGTAATACCCCGTTCCCGGAATACGTACTTAGTTGCGTATTCAGATTTTCCGATCGTATTTTTCGATTTGTTTCCTGTATTTGTTTTGCTTTATGAATTCCTTATATGATTGTTTTGTCTTGGATTTGGATTCGTGGACTCGGAGTCAGTCCCAGTCCGAACCAGGAACTCGATTATAGTATATTATTCGATTTGGTCTTTCCGGTGATTAGATTTGACCGATTTTAGTTTTAAATATTATTTTCCATTATTATATATTTTCTATGATTTTCTAGATTTTTCTCAAGGTCATCAACAACACCAAAGGACTCCATCTTCTTCTTCATCATCAACTTCCATCACTACCACCATCACTCCATCACCTTGTGCTTCTCTTAGGTAAGTGTTCTTCATCACCAAGACTTGATTTATTTCCTAGTATACCTAAGTTTACATATCATGTTCACTTGTGTCTTCAATTTATGATTTTTGGATCATCAAACACAAACCCTAGAAAATCTGTTCTGTTTACTGTTTCCAGACGATTAGTCGACTAGACCTAGACATTAGTCGACTAACTTATTCTGTCCTGTGAAACACAATTCTAGGAAACACAGTATTAGTCAACTTACCTTAGTTCCTAGTCGACTAGAGGCCCTTAGTCGACTACACCCTTGACCCTAGTCGACTAACCCTTCCTGGACCAGAAACCTTAACTCTCTGTATCCCAGATTTAGTCGACTTAACATAACTGTTAGTCGACTTGTCATGTCTGTTAGTCGACTACCCATATGACCCTAGTCGACTAACTTTCCCTGAAACAGAAACCCAAACTCTCTGGAACCTAGTTCTAGTCGACTATACCAGACTGTTAGTCGACTAACTCCACTATTAGTCGACTACTCTTCCATCCTAGTCGACTAACTTTACCTATCTGTCTTAGTTGATTCCTTTCTTAAATATGAACCTTAACCTCTAGACTTATATCATATCTTGGTCTTGTTTGACTTGTCACCTGACAAACATCATCTTCCCTTCTCTCTTTCTCTCTCCCCTTCTCTCTACATGTTTATATCAGGTTTGTGGCGCATCCCGAGCTTCTGTGGATATTGGACCTTTCGGCATTTCTGGTGATTTAGGCGAGTAGTCTCGCTCTTCTCTTATCTCTATTTGGGTTTCCCATTTCATCGGGACGATAAGTATTTCACTTCCTATTTTCATGTATCTAATTTCATGTCTATATATCTTTTGATGCTTTTATACCATGCGTGGCCGACCCTTCGTGGTCGTTGTACTTTGGGTACTTTTATGTTACCTTGCCATACCATTACCTCAGACTAGTCAGTTGCATGCTTTTATTTAACACATGTATATCACCTGACATCTAGTATGTTATCACTTGACTACCTGGCATGCCACTACCTTGCTAGACCCTCTTGTTATGACATGACTGACCCGGACTATATCGATCTCATTGGTATGCATGTTACTTGATATACATCACCATTTATCATGCTATCTCTTGACACCAAGCATGATACACCGATTCCTATAATTATCACGATAAAGGGAATGTAGTACCTGATTACTGTTATGTACTGATCACTGTTATGTATTCTTGTTATGATATTGCTCATTCCCGAAATCTGATAATTATGTTCATAAGCTATAAAAAGGACAACTTGTATGGGTATGGGAGGAAGTGATGGATGCCGGAATGATATCTTGCTTATAGTGACGGGATATAAAAGTATGTATATATATATATATATATATATATATATATATATATATATATATATATATATATATATATATATATATATATATATATATATATATATATATATACTGGCGGTAAGTGTTATGATATTACTGTTAGGGGGACTTTGGCCTCCAAAGCCGGTTCCAGGTGTATGGAAATCACTATAAGAAGTTCTATCAGTTCTCCATCTACTTCCGTTAACAACCCTCGACTTGCTTATATATGGATGTATGTGGGTTGGCCGTACACCAGGTCACATACCGAGATATATGGGTCAGACGAGTAATAATAATAATAGGTGTTTCCTGTGACCCCAGTTATGATTACTGTTATGATTCCTGTTTTGATACCTGTTATGCACTCTTGTCACATCTGTTATGTATTCTTGTTATGACTACTTTGCAACTCTGATTCTATACGCTTAGATATTCGGTGGCATGAGATAACGGTATATAGATGAGGGTTTCCTTGTTTGATTATTCCTTCGATGTACTAGTCTCATGGGACCGTAACCTAAGCGTATACAATCAATTTTGCTTGTGATCAGTTTACTTCGGATTTCCTGTTTTACGATTGTTACGTTATACCCGTTCTTATATATACTTCATTTGTGTTCTAACCCTCCTGTCTTCTGTACTTGACTCTTGTACTCACCCTTGGCTCGCCACCTGGCTTTTGCATCCTACTCGCCTGGGGAGTTTCACTGACTCCCCTGGATTCTCATGTCCAGGTCCTGGAGCCCGGAGCGTGAGGATCTCCCCCTTTGCTGCTCAGAGTAGCGCAGCGGTGGCGTGGATCCCCAGCCGACCTTTCAGAGCTCCACCCTTCCAGACCCCCTGTATGCCTCTCGAGTTTTCCCTTAGCAAACTCGTGAGTGCCCTTTTTCTATTCATGCTTGTACATTCCTTGTATACATGTATGTGGACACCCTTTTATACTGTTCATATATGTATATCTTTTGTACTCTCGCATTTGCGCCTATCTATGATGTATTATTATTGTAATATTCATCACCCCTGGTGATAACTCTGTAATTGTATGTATATATGTGTTGGAATGTATAATGCACCATATGCTTCCGTACTCTGATTCTTGTCTGTACTGATGCTTAGCGTATATACGGGAAGGTACTTCGGACTTTCGTATATACGTTGCAGTGACGACCCCGTATCCGTGGAATCGGGGCGTTACAGGATGGTATCAGAGCTTAGGCTCTAACTTCCTCAGTACGTCCAGAGGGCAAATTAATGGTAATGAAATTTGCAACTGGAATACTTGAGTCTTGGTTATACATTCCAACTACAAGTGCAGAGTTATCTATTCTTGACTATCTTTCCTTTGATTCCTAAATCCTTTCCATATCCCTTCCCTGTTTTGGTTTTATGAAGCCTTTATGCTAACTTAAGATATGACTAGACTAGAAAGGTAGTGGCTGGTTCTGAATGAAGCTATTATGTGATCCCTTCGGTGAATTCTATGAAGCTTGGTATTCTCCAGATCGATCTTGATCTGGCTATCTTTCAGAAGTCAGCAGTCGGAATTCTCTACGGATATTCTACATTCTCTACTATATCGTTCAGAGTGATTGATGCCTGGTTTTCGGGATTCTTAATTATCGGCCTTCTTTATTATGCTCAGGACTATCAGGGTTTTCTTTATCTTCGGTATTCTGGCTTATTTATTTCACAGCCACGACATCAGCAGTATTATTCAGCATTATTCGAAGATTTATACAGCCGGAAGTGCGGAGGATGATTATTGTTCAGTCGACTTGAGAGCCCTACCTCTAGTGCTTCATATCTTAATTGGTATAAATTCCACCGCTGTCCCCTTTGTATTCAATTTACCCCTTAACGAAATTGCGAGGACGCAATTTTTTGTAAGGTGGGTGGATTGTAATACCCCGTTCCCGGAATACGTACTTAGTTGCGTATTCAGATTTTCCGATCGTATTTTTTCGATTTGTTTCCTGTATTTGTTTTGCTTTATGAATTCCTTATATGATTGTTTTGTCTTGGATTTGGATTCGTGGAATCGGAGTCAGTCCCAGTCCGAACCAGGAACTCGATTATAGTATATTATTCGATTTGGTCTTTCCGGTGATTAGATTTGACCGATTTTAGTTTTAAATATTATTTTCCATTATTATATATTTTCTATGATTTTCTAGATTTTTCTGGAATTAAAATGAATTTCTTCAAAACCGGTGTCGGCCAGTGCCGCTGACCGATTCCTAGATTTTTAATTCTCAAACAGTTTGGAATTTCATGATGGTCCTTTAGGCATTATTCCTTAAAATCATATTTTCTACCTAAATACTTTTTCTGAGGATTTTATGATTTTATGAAAATTCCATCGGAGTCGGTAGGTAACTGATTCCGGGATTTTTAGTTTTAAAACTATAAAGTATTTCTTCAAACGGATTTCACTATAATTCTTAATATAATATTCTTGATTTTTGATAATTATTTCGGGTCGTTCCGAGATACTTGAATTTCGGACGATTCCGGTATTTTTTCCCGAAAGATTTCCGCATCTGCAACTGAATCTCGGGAATCCGCCACTTCCATTATTTTCATCTTCTTTCCCAAGAAAATATCTTCTCATTATAATTTCTTTTCCATTTTTCCTTTTCCTTTATTTCTTTCCTTCCTCCACAAGCCTAGCTTTTCCAATTTCCCCAATTTTCCAAAATTCCAAAAACTCCACCAACTCCCACCTACTTCCTCATTATTGTCACTCCACCTCACCCTCTCTCATGGCCGGCCAAGTGTCCACTTGAGAGACACCTCACCTCCCCTTCTTTTTACACAAAACCCCCTCACTTCCATTTGATTTGCATCTCCTTCACAAAATCCAAAACATATAAATGCTTTTCCTTTACATTTCTATTTCATTTTTTTCCTTTCTTCTCTCCACCATCTCTTCTCCACCAAAACCCTAACCTCCTTCAACTCCTCTTCATCTCCATCACCACAACAACAACCACCAACTCCCAAGAGATCACCAAGGTCATCTTCCTCCCCCTTCATCACCATAGGAACCACCACCACAAGGTCATCAACAACACCAAAGGACTCCATCTTCTTCTTCATCATCAACTTCCATCACTACCACCATCACTCCATCACCTTGTGCTTCTCTTAGGTAAGTGTTCTTCATCACCAAGACTTGATTTATTTCCTAGTATACCTAAGTTTACATATCATGTTCACTTGTGTCTTCAATTTATGATTTTTGGATCATCAAACACAAACCCTAGAAAATCTGTTCTGTTTACTGTTTCCAGACGATTAGTCGACTAGACCTAGACATTAGTCGACTAACTTATTCTGTCCTGTGAAACACAATTCTAGGAAACACAGTATTAGTCGACTTACCTTAGTTCCTAGTCGACTAGACGCCCTTAGTCGACTACACCCTGACCCTAGTCGACTAACCCTTCCTGGACCAGAAACCTTAACTCTCTGTATCCCAGATTTAGTCGACTTAACATAACTGTTAGTCGACTTGTCATGTCTGTTAGTCGACTACCCATATGACCCTAGTCGACTAACTTTCCCTGAAACAGAAACCCAAACTCTCTGGAACCTAGTTCTAATCGACTATACCAGACTGTTAGTCGACTAACTCCACTATTAGTCGACTACTCTTCCATCCTAGTCGACTAACTTTACCTATCTATCTTAGTTGATTCCTTTCTTAAATATGAACCTTAACCTCTAGACTTATATCATATCTTGGTCTTGTTTGACTTGTCACCTGACAAACATCATCTTCCCTTCTCTCTTTCTCTCTCCCCTTCTCTCTACATGTTTATATCAGGTTTGTGGCGCATCCCGAGCTTCTGTGGATATTGGACCTTTCGGCATTTCTGGTGATTTAGGCGAGTAGTCTCGCTCTTCTCTTATCTCTATTTGGGTTTCCCATTTCATCGGGACGATAAGTATTTCACTTCCTATTTTCATGTATTTAATTTCATGTCTATATATCTTTTGATGCTTTTATACCATGCGTGGCCGACCCTTCGTGGTCGTTGTACTTTGGGTTACTTTTATGTTACCTTGCCATACCATTACCTCAGACTAGTCAGTTGCATGCTTTTATTTAACACATGTATATCACCTGACATCTAGTATGTTATCACTTGACTACCTGGCATGCCACTACCTTGCTAGACCCTCTTGTTATGACATGACTGACCCGGACTATATCGATCTCATTGGTATGCATGTTACTTGATATACATCACCATTTATCATGCTATCTCTTGACACCAAGCATGATACACCGATTCTTATAATTATCACGATAAAGGGAATGTAGTACCTGATTACTGTTATGTACTGATCACTGTTGTGTATTCTTGTTATGATATTGCTCATTCCCGAAATCTGATAATTATGTTCATAAGCTATAAAAAGGACAACTTGTATGGGTATGGGAGGAAGTGATGGATGCCGGAATGATATCTTGCTTATAGTGACGGGATATAAAAGTATGTATATATATATATATATATATATATATATATATATATATATATATATATATATATATATATATATATATATATATATATATACTGGCGGTAAGTGTTATGATATTACTGTTAGGGGGACTTTGGGCCTCCAAAGCCGGTTCCAGGTGTATGGAAACCACTATAAGAAGTTCTATCAGTTCTCCATCTACTTCCGTTAACAACCCTCGACTTGCTTATATATGAATGTATGTGGGTTGGCCGTACACCAGGTCACATACCGAGATATATGGGTCAGACGAGTAATAATAATAATAGGTGTTTCCTGTGACCCCAGTTATGATTACTGTTATGATTCCTGTTTTGATACCTGTTATGCACTCTTGTCACATCTGTTATGTATTCTTGTTATGACTACTTTGCAACTCTGATTCTATACGCTTAGATATTCGGTGGCATGAGATAACGGTATATAGATGAGGGTTTCCTTGTTTGGATTATTCCTTCGATGTACTAGTCTCATGGGACCGTAACCTAAGCGTATACAATCAATTTTGCTTGTGATCAGTTTTACTTCGGATTTCCTGTTTTACGATTGTTACGTTATACCCGTTCTTATATATACTTCATTTGTGTTCTAACCCTCCTGTCTTCTGTACTTGACTCTTGTACTCACCCTTGGCTCGCCACCTGGGTTTTGCATCCTACTCGCCTGGGGAGTTTCACTGACTCCCCTGGATTCTCATGTCCAGGTCCTGGAGCCCGGAGCGTGAGGATCTCCCCCTTTGCTGCTCAGAGTAGCGCAGCGGTGGCGTGGATCCCCAGCCGACCTTTCAGAGCTCCACCCTTCCAGACCCCCTGTATGCCTCTCGAGTTTTCCCTTAGCAAACTCGTGAGTGCCCTTTTTCTATTCATGCTTGTATATTCCTTGTATACATGTATGTGGACACCCTTTTATACTGTTCATATATGTATATCTTTTGTACTCTCGCATTTGCGCCTATCTGTGTTGTATTATTATTGTAATATTCATCACCCCTGGTGATAACTCTGTAATTGTATGTATATATGTGTTGGAATGTATAATGCACCATATGCTTCCGTACTCTGATTCTTGTCTGTACTGATGCTTAGCGTATATACGGGAAGGTACTTCGGACTTTCGTATATACGTTGCAGTGACGACCCCGTATCCGTGGAATCGGGGCGTTACATAAGCACTGCGATCATAGTCGAAGTTCTTGTTCGTATGCAATATGTAAAAAATAATAATAATTTATAATTGTAGACTGCGACAAAGGGTGCTTTTAAAACTACTGAGAAATTATTTTATTGACCACTACAAGCTTAGGCACATTCCTAAAATATATAATATCTGCATAAATTTTTTTTTAAAACTAATGAGAAATTATTTTATTGACCACTATGAGATTAGGAGCATTCCTAAAATATATAAAACCTAGAAAAAAAGATTTAATAAAGACACATTCAAATTAGTTTCGTGATTTGATGAAGTTGCACTTGAAGAGACATGATTCATATTCAGTTGGTCGCAATTATAAAAGATAATTGTGACAATATTGGCTAACATCAGAAATATAAAAAAATAATAAACTATACAGATCCACTATCTTTTATCGCGGGACATTTAGTAATTTCAACTGTTTTAATAGGCGGGCCGTCCTTCCTAGTGTGGCTAATAATGTGTCACGTCACTGCAGGCTGAGAGGAACTCTCAGCTGTCGGCTGATATATATATACATATACATATATACATACATACATACATATATATATATATATATATATATATATATATATATATATATATATATATATATATGTAGCATCAAGGAACCCTAGTTCAACTCATCATAGATCTAAACCCTTGATTTATAATACGAGTTTCACACGTGTAGATGAGTCCCACATTTTAATTTAAATACAGTCATGACTAAGTGTAATTGAAAATGTGTTTAGACCCAAACCATTTAGGCTTGTGTTGGCCCAAAGGCCATTAGCCCGATATTTTGATGATAACAAAACATATTTAATTATGAGTTTAACAATTTTTGTTTAAAAGAATTTCAGGTTAAAACAGGTTGATTTGACGGCTCCACAATCAAGACTCACAAGTTTGGATGCCGCTAAAGATTTGCATTCCCAAGATAAGCACATTAGAAAGCTTCGGGAACAAGATTTTGAAGAAAAGACCAAGTCAAGATCAAGACAATGAAAAAGTCCAAGATTTGTATTTTTACTTTTCTTTTAGACTTTTTGTCAAAACCTAGATGTTATAAGTAGAGTTATGGGATTATCACTTTCACACACATTTTAGTTTGGTTCATGGCTTCAAAAAGAATTTCAATTTCTATTTCCAACTTAGTTTTAGAGTTGACACATTTTTGGAAATTAGTTTTAGAAACTTTAAGTTTTGGAAAAAACAATTTTTGGAAAAACAAGTTTTTATCAAAGAGGATCTTTATCAAAATGTTTTAACATGTTAGAGTAGTGACTTATGATCATACTCCTATTTTTATAAGGTCCAAAACCTCAACCCAAAAGACCAAACCCAAAACCCAAGTTTCTGGTTTCTGCAGAGTCTGATTTTTCAGAACTGACAGAAGCCGGTCGACCGTCCGGGTCGACCGACGTGCACGCTGTGCATGTGTGCACGTCGGCCGACCGCTCGGGTCGACCGGGCACTTTACAGTGCTCTCTGTTTGTTTGGGTCGACCGGGGCGGTCGACTGATGTCCCCCAACGGTCAGAAATATGACCGTTGGCGGTCGACCGGCCGGGTCGACCGGCAGTTGTCAGAAATTCTGACAGACTCCAACAACTATATTTTTCTGACTATTTTTGTTGGGATCTTCACCCAACGAATTTCTCCACCAGTTTTACCCTGTCTTTCATCCCCTATAAATAGGTGGTCACTTCAACATGATAAGACACCAATTTTCACAACAATTTTACAAGAGATTTTTCAAGCTTTCATTTGAGAAAAGATTTTCAAAGCCAAAATTTTCATACACCCATTTGAAGTCTATACCTCTACTTCACTCTAGATATTTGCACTACACAATCCCAAATTCTACATCTACATTTTTGGTTATAGGATTGTGCTAAGTGAGCTATTTGTGATCAAGTATGATCATCTTTCTTCTTGAGCGAAGTTATAGAGGCATCGGCCTCAAGCGAGCGAGTGTGCTCCGGGTGGTGTTGCGGCATCACGAGAGATAGGACAAGTGTGTCTTTGTATTGGTGATCCAGTGGGATCAACAATAGTGGAAATCCTTCAAGTGTGAAGGCGGGGACGTAGAGCGTGGCTCGAACCTCGGAAACATATACTCGTGTTTGCTTTTGCTCGAATTTTCTCTAAACTCAAACTCCTTTATTTCTTGCACTACTTATTGTGTTTATTATTGCTAGTCTTTTAATTTGAGCAATTTGTTAAGTAGAATTTTTAATTCCGCATTATTGTCATATTTCATATAGCCATCACCTATTCACCCCCCCTCTAGGTGATTTCAATTGGTATCAGAGCCTAACCGTAACTTTTGGTTTAACCACCTTAGGGAGATCCTTACATTTGGCTATATCTTTTTGTGCATTATATTTGTTTGTGCATTATACTTTTGTATTCATGGCATCCATTGACTTTTCTAGCATCAAGTCCCCACCCAAGTTTGATGGCTTGAACTTCCCTATTTGGAAGGTCAAGATGAACCTCTTTCTTAAGTCCCTAGGAGTTAGGGTTGCTAGGGCTATCACCAAAGAATTTATAGAATCTCTCACTGATGAGAAAACATGGTCCGAGGACACCACCAAGGACTATGAAGCAAATGCTAGAGCCCAATATGCCTTGACCCAAGCTCTAAATGAGGATGACCTATCTCGCATCATTAATTGCAAATCCGCATTTGAAGTTTGGAACATTCTAATTGTGACTCATGAGGGAACGTCACAAGTCAAAAGATCTAAGATTGACTTGTTACGTTCTCAATATGAGAATTTCTATATGTTTGATAATGAGAGCATTGATGACATGCTCACGCGTTTCACCAAGATTACTAATGCCTTGTCTTCTCTAGGTGACGCAATCGATAATGACCAAAAAATTCGGAAGGTCATTCGGGCTCTTCCCAAATCTTGGGAAGTAAAGGCTACCACCCTCAAAGAACTCAACGATAGGGAGGAGATGGACTTCTCCGGTTTCATCGGAAATCTCAAGACACATGAGATGGAGATGAAAGTAAGAGAAGAAAGGGAGGCGCCAAAGAAGAAAGCAATCACCTTCAAAGCCACTCCGACCACTCATGACGAGGATGACTCATCGGAAGATTGCGATGAGGACTTTGCCATGCTCATCCGGAAGGTGGGCAAAATGTTCTATAAGAAGGGGAGGCAAAGCAACTTCCGAAGAGGGAAACCTCAAGGAAGATATGAAAAGAAAAGAGAAGAACCCGGTCCTTACTTCCATTGCAAGAAGATCGGACATCTTATTGCCGATTGCCCCGCACTCCAAGCTACCACCTCCAAGAATGTCCCAAAGAAGAAAAGAGCAATGGTGGCCACTTGGGATGACACGGAGTCGGAATCCGAAGAGGAGATCGACACCGCCAATATGTGCTTCATGGCACATGGGGAGGATGCTTCAAAGGTATGCTTAGAAAACTCTATTGATGATGATGAGCTAACCATGGATGAACTTGCTCAATTTTCGAAGAATTACAACATAGGTATGAGATTTCACTATCTCAAAATAAAAAATTGAAAAAGGAAAATGATTTACTGAAAAACAAATTTGATATTGTTGTAAAGAGAAAAAATGATTTATCTAATGCTTTTGAGAAAATGAAAATTGATTTTGAAAATATAAAATATCTTGTAAAGGAAACCCCCATTTCAACTCTCAACAAAAATGAATATTTGGAAATTCAAAAACGTGTTGAAACTTTAGATAATACTTTAAAGAAGTGTGTTTTTGATTTAAATAAATTTGCTTCTAGGTTTCCCAAGGGAGTAACCCAAGGGAAACACACTCATCATACACATGCACGAAAACATGCACACTCACATAAGCATGCATACATGTATGGTAGTGGTAGAATTTATGTTTGCACGCATTGTGGCCGCAAAGGCCATTTAGAAAAATTTTGTTATGCTAAACATAATATACCAAGTAAACATGTTTGGGTTCGCCCCGGTACTAACCCTATAGGACCCAAGAAAACATGGGTACCAAGAGACCCACCAAACTTAAATGATACAGGTGGATCTTCAACCTCCAAGACTTAGGGGGAGACTGTGCCCGGGTGGTGGATGCAACAAGGCTCAAAGAACACATCGCGCTTGCATCGCTATCTTGGAGGCACCTATTTTGGAGATTGCCCTCGTTTGGTAACCTCTCCATTTAAAAGTTTTCAATTTTGGTTATATATATACAAATGTATAGGATTGTTAGTTTACTTTTATGCTACATTGATATATGTTAGTGTAAACCTACATCTCTATCATGATTGTGTATATGCCATGTTTAATTTTGATATCTTGTCTTTGTATGTCACATATATTTTTTATGTCCTCATGTCTAGCCTTGATTATATATCTATATACACATTCTATTTCAAAAACTAAAAATTAAAATTTTGTAAAAATTTCATATTTAAAACAAATACATTAGAGATGGCAATTGCGCACCTCAACTCATTCATGAGGAATCAAGAGGATGAAGTTCAGAACCCTTCACCGGGTATTCGGCTTCAACATCTCTAAAAACTTTGTTTTTGTATGAAAAAAATTAAATAAAATGTCTTGTGTGAATTTTTGGTTGATATGATAACTTAATGAAGATTTAAAAACATATTGTTGTAATCTTGTATGTTAAATATATCCTACTTATTTGTTAAATTTTCCTTTTAAATTTTTTTTAAGGGCATTTGCTGTTGACAGGTTTTTGGCAAAGCCGGCCGACCGGCTCTGAGTCTCGGTCGACCGACTTCGCCTGGAAGAATAGCCTTTTATTCTTCTCTGTTACCGGCCGACCCGTACGGTCGACCGCTGGATCTGTCAGTGCTCTCGGGTTTTCTGGGTTGACCGACCCGGTCGACCGCTCTGAGTTACAGAGCTCTTGGGATTTTTGGGTCGACCGACCCGGTCGACCGTGAGTCGATTTCATGCCCTAATCTGTCTATTTATAACACTGTTTCTCTCACTCTCTCTCACTTTCAACCGGCGATCCTCTTTCCGTCCTTCTCCCAAAATTTCAAAATCTCTATTCCACTCAAATTCCTTCACAATCCAAGTTTGATTCCCTCTCTTGGTGTTGGATCTTCAAGTTTCAGGGCCTCTTCTCCATCAATTTCGAAGAATTTTGAAGTCCTCTCTGATCTAAGGTTTGTGATTTTCATTTCAGGTAAAAATCACATTTTTCTTGTTGTTCTTGATATCTAGTTTTAAGTTCATCAAACCTTTGTCAAGATTTTTTGGTTTATTTGTTGATTAGATCAAGCCCTAACTTGTTTAACCTAAAATCATCCTTTTTTGTTCACCAAAATGACTAAAAGATCAAGGTCTGAAAAGGGAAAATCAGTGGCTCATACATCTTCCTATAACCCTAAACCTAAGCGTCCATTCATAAATGATCTTGCTGAAACCGTTTCATTCAACTTTCCAAAAGATCGATCATTTCAGGGAGATGTGTCATTCTTCAGGATTTTGAACATTTAAACATCCCCCGTATCTTGAGGAACAACTCTCTAGACGAGTTTGTGACCATTAAGGAACAAGTCTATACTTCTCTCGTGCCATATTTTTATGCCAATTATTCTTTTGAGGCAAACCGAGTTAGGTCTAGAGTCTTAGGAAGGGACATTGACATTGACCTAAGTCAGTTCGCTGATATTCTGCATCTCTCCTCTGGAGGAGTTGATGTGTATACCCTTGATCTGCATGATTTCACTTATCCGGATGGTGAGTCTGCGCTCACCACTTCCACCTTGATTCACGGGGATGACAACCCCGGTTTGGTGAGGAATGAAGGCGTGAACAGGTTCACCCTCACAGCCCAAGTCCTAGTCGAAATCATTTTCTATAACATTATTCCTAAATCTGGGGAATATAGCAATGCAAGAGGTCCAGTTCCATTGATTATCTATTGCCTTCTGTGAGGCATTAAGATTAACTTTCCCCTTCTCATTGCTAGTCATATGGCCTCAGATCAGATCCGCATGTCCGGTAGGAACTTGCCCTTCGGTATGCTTATCACCCACCTCCTTAAATGTCTAGGATTTGATCTTTCTTCTGAGAGTCTTTCTGATCCTTCTGTTAACATAGACAGCGTTCTGTTGAAGAGGATGGAAGCTCAGTCGCGTCGTCACGCCCCTGAGCAGCCTCCTGTTCTTCCCGCTGATATTCCAGGATCATCTTCAGCCCCAGGGTCTTCTTCGGCCCCAGGGACATCATCTGCTCCAGGCCCATTCTTACCTCCAGATTTTTAGGCCCTTATTTCTTCTGAGATTCGCTCTCAGATCCAGGAGCACCAGTCTTGGATTGAGCAGCGAGATGCCGCTTTTCGTGCGGAGATGGACGCACGTTTCCAGCAAGAAGCCGCATTTCGTGCGGAGATGGACTTGCGTTTCCAGGGGATTCGTAACGATATGTCTTACTTTGCTGATTCCATGAGATTTGTGGATTCACAATTTGACTCTCTTTACGAAACTCAACATACTTGGTCCTGATCCCACATTCATTGCTCGTCCACTTCCCTCCACCGGCCCTCCATTTCCTGTCAGAGCTCCTTCCACTGCTCCTCCACCACAGCCAAGAGTTGCTGACATTGATCCAGAGGAGGCAGTTTCTTCTTCTTCTGAATCCGATGTTGATGACGATGGTGACAAGAAGATGGCTGAGGGTGCTGCTACAGAGAGCTCGTCTGAGGAAGACGATGATGAGAAAGACGATGCTGAGGAGAGCTCATCTGAGGACGATGCTGGTGGTGCTGAGTGACCTGCCCCTTTTGATGATGTCAAAAAGGGGGAGAGTTATTTGATGAGAGAGACTCCATATTTTGTGTTACTTATATTTTGTACTATTTCTGTTGGACATCTTTTATGTTGAACAAGATTTATCTTTGTGTGGACATGTACTTGTTGGTTATGCTTTGTGAACATGTGTTTCATTTCTATTTTATGACATGAGTGTTTTTTTTTCTAGCATGGATATATGTGTTGTGGATTATCACCCACCATTTATTTTTTTGTGATATTTGTCTATGCTTGAGTATATTTTTGGATATGCATGTGTTGAGGGGGAGCTTCATTTGAAGTCTCTACCCAAAATATTTGTGATAACTATATATGTTTTGTCATCATCAAAAAGGGGGAGATTGTTGGCCCAAAGGCCATTAGCCCGATATTTTGATGATAACAAAACATATTTAGTTATGAGTTTAACAATTTTTGTTTAAAAGAATTTCAGGTTAAAACAGGTTGATTTGACGGCTCCACAATCAAGACTCACAAGTTTGGATGCCGCTAAAGATTTGCATTCCCAAGCTAAGCACATTAAAAAGCTTCGGGAACAAGATTTTGAAGAAAAGACCAAGTCAAGATCAAGATAATGAAAAAGTCCAAGATTTGTATTTTTACTTTTCTTTTAGACTTTTTGTCAAAACCTAGATGTTAGAAGTAGAGCTATGGGATTATCACTTTCACACACATTTTAGTTTGGTTCATGGCTTCAAAAAGAATTTCAATTTCTATTTCCAACTTAATTTTAGAGTTAACATATTTTTGGAAATTAGTTTTAGAAACTTTAAGTTTTGGAAAAACGATTTTTGAAAAAACAAGTTTATATCAAAGAGGATCTTTATCAAAATGTTTTAACATGTTAGAGTAGTGACTTATGATCATACTCCTATTTTTATAAGGTCCAAAACCTCAACCCAAAAGACCAAACCCAAAACCCAAGTTTCTGGTTTCTGCAGAGTCTGATTTTTCAGAACTGACAGAAGCCGGTCGACCGTCCGGGTCGACCGACGTGCACGCTGTGCATGTGTGCACGTCGGCCGACCGCTCGGGTCGACCGGGCACTTTATAGTGCTCTCTGTTTGTTTAGGTCGACCGGGGCGGTCGACCGATGTCCCCCAACGGTCAGAAATATGACCGTTGGCGGTCGACCGGCCGGGTCGACCGGCAGTTGTCAGAAATTCTGACAGACTCCAACAGCTATATTTTTCTGACTGTTTTTGTTGGGATTTCACCCAACGAATTTCTCCACCAGTTTTACCCTGTCTTTCATCCCCTATAAAAGGTGGTCACTTCAACATGATAAGACACCAATTTTCACAACAATTTTACAAGAGATTTTTCAAGCTTTCATTTGAGAAAAGATTTTCAAAGCCAAAATTTTCATACACCCATTTGAAGCCTATACCTCTACTTCACTCTAGATATTTGCATTACACAATCCCAAATTCTACATCTACATTTTTGGTTATAGGATTGTGCTAAGTGAGCTATTTGTGATCAAGTGTGATCATCTTTCTTCTTGAGTGAAGTTGTAGAGGCATCGGCCTCAAGCGAGCGAGTGTGCTCCGGGTGGTGTTGCGGCATCACGAGAGATAGGACAGTGTGTCCTTGTATTGGCGATCCAGTGGGATCAACAATAGTGGAAATCCTTCAACTGTGAAGGCGGGGACGTAGAGCGTGGCTCGAACCTCGGAAACATATACTCGTGTTTGCGTTTGCTCGAATTTTCTCTAAACTCAAACTCCTTTATTTCTTGTACTACTTATTGTGTTTATTATTGCTAGTCTTTTAATTTGAGCAATTTGTTAAGTAGAATTTTTAATTCCGCATTATTGTCATATTTCATATAGCCATCACCTATTCACCCCCCTCTAGGTGATTTCATCAATTCTTTATTCGGTCAAATAACATAGGTTAAGTGGGCAGGGTGCAATTATCTAATTGACTTGATTAGGCCCAAATTGAATTAGACTTGATAAAATATAATAAGTCTAATAATCTCCCACTTGGGCCAGGCAAGTCATACTGAATAGATATTATGCATAACTAAATGACGTCAAAACTTTAACCGCCAACAAACCATATTTCAAAACAATCTGGTACATTAAGTGTCCTGCCATCGAATATGACGGTTGTTACCTTCTGTATAATCGAGGTAGGATCTTCCACATTACAAGTTTTAAAACTCTTAACAACATAGATCAATGTGGATGTGTGGCATGAAAATATCTTCTGATCAAATAACGTACAATTCTAACTGGTTTTTACTTTGTTTTCCATTATGTTTGTAAAGGGGAAAAACTTACAAAAAAGAGTTTGAGGAGCTAAATTACAAGTATTCTTAAAAAGATTACAAGTAGATCTCCTCAGAGATTCTGGAGAAGTGTGCCGATAGGAGTCTGGTCAGCGCGCGATCACTTTGTCCCTTTGACGATGCGAGCGATGAGATTCCCTTCTCGCCTGGTTCCGGGAATCAGAGAATAGAAGGTTGGTAGAACCCTCTTGCTGCTTCGCAAAATCGCCTTCGATTAGGAATTCCTTCTCGCCTGGTTCCGGAGATTCCTTGAGAGGAAGGACGACGTTAGGGTATCAACACCCTGGATAGATAAAGCAATTCTCTAAAAGATCTCTGAATTCAAGAGCACACGGTGCTTTTTAAAGAAGTCTCTGCTTGTGGAGTCTTCTCAGAAAATCCGACCCCTCTCCCTTGTACCCCTGATGGGCTATTTATAGGGAGAGCAAGGGTATAATCGTCCCTTGAAAATATAGAAACAGATTGAATCGAATCTGTTTGAATCCGGAAAGTAGCCTTGCTGCGAGGCTAAGATCGGCTTTTGCGAAGCTAGAAATAGCAGGTCGGTTGATCTTCTTGATCCTTTCCATATCGTTGGAGGATTTCCCCTGATCTTCTTACTCGTTTTAGGAGAGTCAAGAGATTGTGGCAATCAACTGCCAAATTTGATCTCTGATTTGATCTTAATTGGATTCGATCTGATTAGATCTGATCTCATCCGGAGATTTGATTGGTCAAAGGTTGACCATAGCAGACCAATGGCGGAGCTACCCGCATTGAGCTCGTAGCGGAGCTAGAGGCAGCTTCTGGCGAAGTCCAAAAGAAACCCTTTGGCGGAGCTGGAAGTCCTCTGTGGCAAAGTTGCGAGTTAGCTCCCTGGCGAGGCTTTGGATGGCTTCGAGGCGAAGTCGAGTGATATTAGCCTCTCAGGCGAGGCTATCCCTTTGGGCTAATGTAATGCTAAATGCTAGCATCTTAGACCTGCTGAGGTCTGTTTAGAAACAATCTGCGTTCACTGTCTGCTTTCTGGATCAGTGGAATCCAAGTTGCTTCCTTGTCCCTCGGAGATGGGTGAAAACTGGTCTTCAGCTCGTCTGTCACTTGTCTTTTATAAATGTCAAAAAGTTTAGACATTGTTCGGACCAATGAGAATCTTGTCTTTTTTAAGTGTCAATAATACCCCCTTCAAAGTTTTCAGAAGTCTGCAATGGCTCAGACTTTGAAATACTTTGAACTGCTTTGATCGGTGGTGTGTGGAGTATGAACGTCGCCATGATGGTTGAGTTCAGCTTCGCTTTAAATCCTGCTTTGGGATGTAGATTCGCCAAGGAATCATGTAGACTCGCGTCTGGGTAGCTTCGCGGCTAGGTAGGTTCGCTATGGAATATTTGTCGCTTTTCCGAGGCCAACTGCCGTGGGCCGGTTACGAGAAGGATTACTTCTTCTCTCGCACTGATCGAGGGAGATATTCTTTCCTCGCGCGTTTCCAAGGGAGGATATTCCCTTTCTTCAAGGCGCCATAAGTGTCTTTATGAGGGAAACGTTTCTCCCTTTGCACGGTTCCAAGGGAAACCGTCCCTTTTCTCAAGGCGCAGTAAATGCCTTAAATGCGCTCGTGCTTTCACGCTTGAAGTGGCAGCGCTCAGGCCATGAGGCCTATAAATAGGACACTTGAGGTCCTCTGAAGAGAAGTGATCTGCTCTTCTCCTTTTCTCTTGGTTGAGAGAGATACTCAGATCTCTGAATTAGTGGGAATGCCCACTCTGGTCATTATCCGGCCAAGGCCGGTAAGTCTTGATCATTCAACGACTTCACCAATTTTAGGGAATTCATCTCCCTTAATTTAGCTTTGACAGCTGCTTTAGGGATTAGTTTCTCTTGTTTTTCATCTTGCAATTGACTGGTCTGCAGAGAAGGATTTTGACATAGCTTCCCCAACGAAGCTATCATTCTGACTTGATCACAGAAATATCATTGCATGTTAAGTCCGCTGCACAGGCAGAACTTGGGACTTAGTTTCTTCAAGGTTGAGCCAGTCTTGCCATATAGGTAGGGCTAAGACTGTGTCCCCCAGGATCAGTCTGGTTTAGCCATATAGGCGAGGCTAGGACTTGGCGTTTGCTGAGCTCGACCATCACTGCTGTGCAAGCGAGGCTTATCCTCTGCTTTAACTGAAATTGGATTGCTTCGCTCCAAAGAATCCGTCTTAGTGTTTTTGCAGCTTCTCCTGTGTGTAACTGCTAATCTGTTCTGATTTGCATTGCAGTGAGCTATGTTCGCCGATCTTGTGTCTTAATGAAAGAGACCAAAAAGTTGCCTTATGCTTCCCCGGTTGAAACTTTACTTTTAAGCAAGAGGAACAACTTGGGGTAGCTGATGTGTGTCCCAGAGGCTGTTGGCAGCCTTTTATCCGAGATGATTCATTCTGAGGTGAGGCTGGTAGCCGTTTATCTGAG
Source organism: Agave tequilana (assembly GCA_038442645.1). Classification (NCBI taxonomy): domain Eukaryota; kingdom Viridiplantae; phylum Streptophyta; class Magnoliopsida; order Asparagales; family Asparagaceae; genus Agave; species Agave tequilana. The sequence goes on from JAVJIF010022146.1 coordinate 46,124, forward strand.
ATGATCCACTTCGGGAAAGCAGACGTCACACCTGTGAGGTCACTGACATCACTACCAATTCCCATTATAGGTGATCTATCGTGTTGGCGGCGATAAGTTCATTGCCGATTTTCATCAAAGGTGATCCAGCTTCCTGGTGGCAAAATCTGCCATTATGTGGAAAATTATGGCCCTGTCCTTGTGGCACAACTGGTCATGGCCTTTGTGCAGGAGGAAGGCCTTTCGTGTCCAGTTGGTGTGGTTTGGAAGCAGATAAAACCACTTGTATGCCTTTTACGCAAATGATCCTGTTGAGCAACTGAACCTGTTGTATGAAATACAACCTCGATGTAATATCAATGTACTTTTCCTTTTAAATCAATGAAAGTTCATTTTCTGCTCATTTGATTTTAGCCTGCCTTCATTGAGAATTTGGCCATAGCGGGGCTAAACTTTGTGCAGAGTTAAGGACAGGGTCCTTTTTGAATGAGCTTCGCATGATGCTGGCATATCGGCGAACTGTACCTTTAGTGGGCTAAGGCAATCTTTTTGGCGAAGTTCTTGATGAACTCGTGCGAAGTCCGCACTTTGGCTCATTGGCGAGGTTAAGCCTTAGTGGCTGAATCAGCGCTTCTCGGGAAGGCGCTTTAGGCGGCGTTTCAAATTAATTTGAAACGACAGCCTGTACTGTTTACGAGGCATCATTTTAGGCGCTATTTGGCCTATAAAAGCCTGATCGGGCTGAGAAAGAGCAGATCTCTTTACTTGAAATTTTTAGAGACCTTTGACTCTTCTTCTTCCTCTTTCCTCTCCATTTAGAAAGTTTGAAAGCTTCTGTAGCTCTTCAATGGCGCCCAAGAGACGAGTGGGGAAAGAAGTGGCAACTTCTGCAACGGAGGGTCCTTCTCCTCCTCCGGTCATCGAGCGACCAGTCGCCGGTAAGGGACTTTCCCTTCTGATCAGAGACTGCGGTCTCTCTTTTAAAGCCAATATTTGGCTATCAGAACGATCGAACATGATCTGTTTTTATTAGGGAATCCGTTTCCCTGAATTTTCCTTATTTTCTTGGACGGGGAACTAAGAACAGAACAGTTCTTGTCTAAGCTTCCGTACGAAGCTATTGCTTGGGCTGTCTTCGTCCTGTTGAGGAATAGGATACGGGTCTGTCCCTTCAATCATGGCCATCAAGAATGGTTTTTGACCATGACGTCAGCCCTTAGGGCTATACCACTTGCTTAAGCGAAGTTAATACTTGGGCATTTTCTACAAAATGCAGACTTGTCCGCGAGATTAAGCTTTGTTGAAGCTATCGCCTTGCCGGCTTTGCTCACTGGGCGAGACTATGCCTTGGTGAAATTTATGTCTTCATGTTCGCTTGGCTGGTGAACTAATCATAATTCGTTTTGTTCTTGCAGTGCACTACATTCCCGGTCCCTTGAACAATCTGTTTGGGATGACCAGCGGAGTTGATGGCAACATCAGCTTGCAATTTCAAGGGCAAGCTTCTCTGTTTAGCGAGCGAAGCTCCATCGTTCGGGACACGCTCATTCATAGTGGTGATCAATATACCACGAGGAGTATCCTGACCACAGCTCCTCTTGAAGACATTGACCGTCATACTTATAGGAAGCCTGACTTCATGTTTGGGGACGCCGCGCCAGATCCTGATCACCAACTACATGCAGGAGAAGGGCAATGGATCTTCCAGTTGGACAATGAGAAGTTTTACCTTCCATCCAACAAGCGGCATTTCTCTCTGTCTTCCTTCCAGTGTGTGACACAGGCTCGGAAGAAGGTATGGGATGTGAACCGAAATACCGACTCCATCCACATAGGGAGATTGATGCTTCAGTCCCCTGGTTATGCAAGAGCGGGGCCTCCTCGTTGCATAATGGGTCTACATCCTGGGAATGTGTCGCGAGCATCCCAGTGGGAGAAAATCCTGCAGTGGCGTTGACCTTTGGCAACCAATTCTTCAAGGTTAATGGGAACTACCCGGCCACTGATTTCAGGGCTCCAGGCTGGATTCACCCTCCGAAGACGTGGTGGGCGGATTTGACTATCTACATCCTTACTCATTTCGAGGAAGATTTGGAGAGGCTGAACCTCTATGAGGCCGTCAGGGCGACCTGCCACGGCATTGAGATGAATGTGGCGTGCTTTTACGCCATCTTTGAATTATATTGCCCAGCTTCAGGGACTTTCTTTACCCCTGTCGGCGAGTTGGGTATGGCCTTGCATGAGATGTGGAAAATCTCTGCTTTGCCTTTCGGGTCTCTCCCTTATGAAGAATACTTTCCGTGCGAGGCGGAGTTGGCTCTTCTGGAGAAGCAGGAGCCTGCCTTATTCGAGACTTATCGGGAGTTAATGTGCCACTTGCACATTTGTTCCAGCATCCATGGTGATAGCAAGGGCACTTCCTGTAGCTTGAAGAGCTGGGGGAATTACTTGTTCCCGGATATGAGGAATGCTCCTGAAGCAGCACATTGCGGAGTTGCTGATGGGGATATCTTTGAACGGATGCAGATGCACCTTCAAAGGGATCTTGTCATAACTGAAGACGATGGTCCCTATGAGAAGGGTGGTGTCCTTCGGAGCTTCCATCATCAGGCTCGTCAGCCTATGTCTCGGGAGGCACTGCTGGCCGGTTTCTTAACCGTCTGGCTGAAGAAATGCGTAGTACCATCTTCTTCGGGTGACATCGTTCATCCGAATGTTTTGCTGCCCGCCGTTCGTTTGGTCCATGGTCGCCGTCTGGGTCTTCTCCCGGCCATGGTGTGCTGCATTCAAAGAGGCCTCTGTGCATTAACGGAGGCTTTTTGCAGGCCGCCAGCAACGAAGCGTGGAAAGGGGGCCATTTTGCCTTGTGATGGACCCAATCCTAGGATAGGTCTGCCCTACACCTATCTGATGGCGTGGTTCGCCTTACATTGTCCTTCGCTAATTGGAGCTGGAGAGGACCCTCCGCAAGGTGTTCGAATGGCGCTCCTCCGCCGATTCGAAGGGCGTTCATGGCAGAAGACTTACGTGGCTGAGGCCCGTAAATTGGTGCGTCGATACGACGTTTACGGTCTCTTCCGCTGTTTTTCCCGTATTCGGGGTGCAGGATACGACGAGGAGTTCCGAGATGCGGGGGAAGGGCAATCTTCCCTGAGCCGGGGAGTTTTTGAGTGGCTGGTCATTCGTGCTGATTTCGCCAAGAATTTTCCGATGGAGCCCATGGAGACTGATGCGGCTGCCGAGATGTTTGAGGCGACGTCATCTTATGGTACTGTCCTGACCTCTTGGCTTCTATTGCATGTTGTGTCCTGTCTAAACACAGTCTTGTTATAGGTGTTCGGCCTCAAGGTGCATTAGCTTCAAGGGAACCGGCTGATCTTCCTGGGGAGTCCAGGGGTGATATGAGCACTTCGACCGCGGCGGATGCTGCTGTGTTGGATGCGCTATATGGCGACCTGCCCTCTTATCGGCCCAAGTCAGCCGAAGGACCAGAGGTTGAAGGGGTAGCAGTTCCGGAGATGTCCTCACTCCCAACTATATCAACGAGTGAGGTGCCGACAATTTTGCCAAGTGCGGAGCTGAGGGCGATTACAAGCCCTACTTCCCCAACTCTGGTGGTTGAGCCTACTGTTCAGGAGATGGTTGCCAGCCTTACCTCAGCGGTGGGTAGCGCACTGATTTCCATGAAGATTTCGCAGAGATCACTGACAATCTATCCTGCTGTTGATGTTCCCATTGCTCCTTCCACGATAGTGTCGACCAGGCTGGTGGATTTCTCCGAGGTTACCTTTCTACCAGAAGTGGCTGAGGTTGAGAATGATTATATAGGTGACCTCGTCGATAGCTTTTATAAAGGCTTAGGGCGAACTATCGACCTGGTTTTGAAGGGCTCGACTATGCCGTTCTCAAAGTTAAAGGTGGTCCTCTCCCGTGGCATCGAAAGTATTCGGGATTTTGAGGGGTATCACCAGGCTACTGCTTTGGAACTCCTGGTGGATGAATTTGAGAAGGATGTAGAGGAATGGCGCCATCTCCGCTGTTCGGACCTGGAGTCTTTAGTTGATGAGCGGTTCGCGCGTCTTGTCGCTCAAAAGCACGAGGCCCGGCTTGCCGCTCAAGAGGCTGCTAAGGCTATCTCTTCTGACTTGAAATCTTTGGAAACAAGGCAAGCAGAGTTTGGAAATGCCATCGATGCCTCCACCAGTGCTCTTCTTGATGCTGAAGATAGGATTGCGAAGGCCAAGGAGATGATTAGGAAGGGGAACCTTCTCTTGTCTAAGGCTGAACCGGTGCGTCTTGAAGAAGTCGCACGGCTTGAGCAGCTCAAGGCTCAAAGTGATGAACTCTCGCAGCAGGGATTGTCACAGAGGGCAACTTTGGCGGAGGTCGAAGCTCGTTTGGCCCAGGCAATGGATTTCGATGAGGCTGAGCTGAAGTCGCAAGCGCTTGCCCAGGCTGCTGATGACCGAAGGACGAGGCTGGCTTCCCTTGGAGAGCGGATCAGATCTTACAATGTACGCCTGTAGGTCATTGTATATGTGCCTCCATGTATCTCATCCTTTTGAATCAATGAAAATTCTTTCTTTTTTTGTTTTGACACCCTGTCGAGTCTCTGACTCGTTTCATTTGCTGGATTGTCCTTTTAAAGTTGTATTGTAGATACTTGAGAACATAATCCTTGTTGTGTTGGGTAATGAGACTTGGGTATCTGTCAGTTCAGAGGTCGCAATGACATAACTGGTCGAGACGCCACCAAGCCTGACACCGGTCTGTATTGGATCGAAAGATGAGACCTGTCTTTTGTAAATGTCGACAGGGCTCGAAATTGAGACTCAACTGTGTGTTGGTTCAGAGGTCGCAATGACATAACCGTTTGAGACGCCACCAAGCTTCAAAATTGGTGATACTTGTCTTTTATAAATGTCAACAAGTATCGAGACCTGTCTTTTGTAAATGTCAACAGGGCTCGGAGTTGAGACTTAGCTGTCTGCTGGTTCAGAGGTCGCAATGACATAACCGATTGAGACGCCACCAAGCTCAAAAATTGGTGATACTTGTCTTTTGTAAATGTCAACAAGTATCGAGACCTGTCTTTTGTAAGTGTCAACAGGGCTCGGAGTAGAGACTTAGCTGTCTGCTGGTTCAGAGGTCGCAATGACATAACCGATTGAGACGCCACCAAGCTCAAGGTTGGTGATACTTGTCTTTTGTAAATGTCAACAAGTATCGAGACCTGTCTTTTGTAAATGTCAACAGGGCTCGGGGTTGAGACCTAGCTGTCTGCTGGTTCAGAGGTCGCAATGACATAACCGATTGAGACGCCACCAAGCTCAAAAATTGGTGATACTTGTCTTTTGTAAATGTCAACAAGTATCGAGACCTGTCTTTTGTAAGTGTCAACAGGGCTCGGAGTTGAGACTTAACTGTCTGCTGGTTCAGAGGTCGCAATGACATAACCGATTGAGATGCCACCAAGCTCAAGGTTGGTGATACTTGTCTTTTATAAATGTCAACAAGTATCGAGACCTGTCTTTTGTAAGTGTCAACAGGGCTCAGAGTTAAGACTTAGCTGTCTGCTGGTTCAGAGGTCGCAATGACATAACCGATTGAGACGCTGTTGACTGAATTTTCCTGCACACAAAAATAGAATTTTAGATTTAGAAATAGGAGTGCAAGTCTCAGTTCTAATCCGCGGTAGCAGGGCTATGCGGGTCGTGATCCTCAGGGAGGGACTGCGATGGAAGCGTTAAGCAAGTTCTCTCTTTTTTTTATCTTTAATTTATTATTAACAGTTAGAAAGGAAGTGGTATTTACAATGAATCGGCAAATAAAGAATGGGAGAAGTTGTGATTTAATCTATAAAAAAGAAAAGAAAAGAAAAGGAAAGAAAAGAATACTTACTTGAGTTTGGTTGAAGAAAAAAAACGTGAAAACCTTACATGTTCTACCTTGCTTAGGAGGTGTTCCACGCATAGATCATAAACTCGAACTCAATCCCTGTGCACATTATATCGTCAAGCATATCAAGAACGAAGTGATGCGTAGCTTGGAGGAGAACGTCTTCATGAACTATCGCTGGTTCTCACATAGCTTAGTTATACTTGCTTTTGGAATCCACTTGCATGTTCATCAACAATCACAAGAGATCACAGAGAAAAAGAAAGGAAAACAAAAAGAAAAATAAAATATCAGAACAATGAACAAAAGAAAAATAATTACCTTTATTGCTGAATACAAATGCAGAGAAGAGGAAGGGTACATCGGTGTCACGCTCAATATAAGCCTCTCTCTCTCTTGAAAATAAAAAGAAAAGAAAATCTAACCTAGAAACTAAAAACCCTAGCTTTTGGCCCTTGGCTCGCCTCTGGACGCTGGACGCTCTGTATGTTGCACTGCAGGGGTATTTATAGGTGCAGAAGGAAGTAGAGTCCCATCACGACACTTCCACAAAAGTTGTTGCCCGGAGTCATCCAAAATGCCGCGGAAACGCGGCTTTTGCCGCGTTTCCGCGGCAAAGCTGTGGCTGTTGGCCACGCGCTTTGGCGCGTGGCCTCTCCTGGTCCGTCCATCTGGGCGCCTGCTTCTGGAAGTGTGATCCTGGCTCTTAATATTGGGATATTGATATAACTTGGAAATCAAGTTATCTAGATTTTGTATTCTCCCAATCTCTTTTAAACGAATTTCCTTCTCATCTTTGGCTTTTATGCTCATCCTGCAAGAGTTTAGGGTTGGGTAGAATTCTATCCTTCCCTCATCTTTAATAATTGCAACTTTAGCCCTTGTATATTTGCACTTTGACAATCTGATATTTGCACTTTGACTCTTGGGCTTCAAATATGGGCTTTTGGGCTCTTTTAAGCTTTATTTACTATTAAAATAATAATTCGAGGCCTGCACACAATAAATAATAAAATATTAATAATTGTGCAGAATTAAATGAATAAATATGAAAATGTGATGGTAAATGTTATGATAAAAATGCACTTTTGACTACCAATCACACCCCCACACTTATCTTTTTGCTCGTCCTCGAGTAAAAACAAAGAAAAAGAAAAGTTAATCTACCCTAACTCACTTTCGTAGGAATCACGGTTGCACTTAGCACGTGCAACAAGCCGTTAAACTTCTAGGTTACCCTAGAGGATGAGTGTTGTCTCGTGAGGGTTTTCAGCGGATTGCACCCACAAAATCCATAAAAAAGAAAATATTTGAATTATTATTGAAGAGACTAAGTAGTCTATAAGTTTTAGGATCCTCATTTTTATTCATTCTTTAAACTTAGTCTTAATAAAGTTAATTGTTTTCATTTTAGGTAAGAATTAAAATTGAATTTCTAATATAGTCTTTTTCGTTACCAAAAATCATATGCATCCTTATGTTTTTACTAGGAATTCCTTAACTTGGACTCTCATGCCTCTTTATATATATATATATATTTTTTTTCTTTTTTTATTTATTTTTTTTTAATATGTATAACGCATCTAATTTTCTTTCGTGTAAGCATCAAGGCTTCTTGAGGCCCTCATACCTAACTAATTGATTATTAGATGTGTTAATACATATATTATATTTCTTAATCTTCTTAGGCTTTCTAATCCACCCATGTAACGAACTTAAGTCGATGACTCCCAAACCGGTTGGCTTTAGGGCACCAGGTGAGAAAACACCCCGCGGACTCAAATTCGAGTGAACTAGGCCCCAAAACTAAGGACTTTATTTTATTTACTCACCTTTAGGCATGAATACTTATGCTTCTTGAGGCACATGTATCAGCTTAATTGGTGATTTTTTTTTTTTTTCTTTTTATGAGGCACAAGGTCTTTGTCTTAGAATCCTAGATATGCATTTGGTATGCACATTTCATTAAGGTAAAAATCAAGACTAATTATTTATTCAATTTCTCCTCCTATACCTAAAATTTAAACAATTTATTTATTTTGACCAAGTTTTTAGAAATCCTAATCATGATTTTCCTAATCCTTAAAACTAACTTAGGTTTCTTTCAAAAAAATAAGTCAAAATACTGTCCTTTTTATAACAATTTTTTTTTTAAAATTTTTTTTTTTCAGATTTTTTTTTTTTTTAGCAAATTTTTGTTAGTTTCTACCTATGTTAGTATGTTAGTAAAGCCCACCCCCACACTTATCTCATGCATTGTCCTCAATGTATGAATGTATGCATGTATGCATGAAAAAGAACAAGGGAAGGCAGAAGTTACCTCAGGGTGGTGGTTCCGGAGGTGGTCTAATTGGGCCTAGCGTTGCTACCCAATCAAGATAACATATAATTTGGTGGAACCCACCAGAAATTTTCCTTACATAACCCACTAAAATGTATGTATAGTTATCTTTCAAAATTTCCACCCCATCAAATTTCCAAATTTCATAATAAATTTCAGAGTCAATTGTGTCAACCTCCTTGTCCCAAAATGGAGTATGAAAAGATGGAATTATTGACTTGGACATTATAGGTGCGGGAACGAATACCGACTCAGGGAAGAAGCTCAAATCAAGTAAGGGCTCAGGAGTCGGGCTAAGTTCAGGAAGTGGGTCCAAATCAATAAGTTTAAGCTCAAGTCTACAATCATCTTCCCACAATTGAATGTGACTCAATGGTGGTGATTCAAGTTCAGGAATGATATGAGTGGGAATCGAAACTGACTCGAAAATATTACCTAAGTCGGGTAACTGAACAAGAGTCAATATTGATTCGGGAATTTGAACTCGATCACAACAAATTTGAGAATCAAGGTCACATATCTCATTGATTTCAATCTCATAAAAATGAGAACTTGCCAATTTGTCAATGGGACTTTCAATTGTATGAAATTGGTCAAGTTCAATATGATGATCATCAAGAAATGGTGATTCAATTTCATGATCTATAGGTACGGGAACAAATGTTGGCTCAGGAAATTGGTCCAAATTGGGTAAGGATACCGGAGTCAACATAGATTCGAAGATGGAAACTGAATCGCAAAGTTGGGAATCAGGTTCACACTCATAATCTAATTCAATCTCATTGAAATTCAAACTAGCCAATTTATCCAAAGATTGGGATTGATCAAGTTCATATTGATGTGATGAAATTGAATTTTGATCAAGGTCTTCTAGACAGAATGATTCTTGGTTCCTATCAACTTGGTCAAGAATGTTGGAAAGTCTAAAAATTTGATCATTCATTGTATCTTGCAACCGATCCACTTTTTCTTCTATCCCATCGAATAGATCAATGGTGGACTGAAACCTTGTGATGTGGGAAAAGACATATATGACGATAATGGTTGAACAGGTGGTTGACCATATGGCTCAGGGGTATTGAATCCCCATTGACTCTGTGAAGAGTTGAAAGTATGAAAATTATGATCATAAGATGGGGGTATGGGTATAATCATTCGGATAAGACCATTCCGGCACACTAGATTGGTCAAAGTTATGATATGCCGGGTTGGTAATATCCGAAAAATAGTTAGGTGTGTAATATGGATTAAAGTTGGAAAATTATTATTATATGCCATATCACACCAACACAAACAAACAAATAAACAAACAAAAAGAAAAAAATTCTATCCTAAGTTAGGGTAGACCTATGACCTAGACGACTCCTAACTGGTTAGACTGTCCACGGGAGGTCGGGTGCAGACTTTGACCATGAGTTAATCAGCCAGGTCAGGGCAAGAGTGGTGGGAGGTTTTCCGTCAAAGACGTTCCTTAATTAAATAACCACCAATCTTTGGGCTTTCGGCCCTCAATCCCTTTCCTAGACACTGATTTGGGAAGAGTCAACTTCCAGCACTGTTCCCCCTTAGGATAATCTCCTATTGAGTCCGAGATGTCCCTAGGGCCAACGTCTACTCTTTTTTAGTTAGGCTTGGGTTAGTGAGTGCTTTGGATATGATTTTTGGACTAAGGAAGGGTGATGAAATCCCCACCTTATCTTGTTAATGGGTTATGCCCTTAAGATGAATTAGTGCAAGTGTACAAGATAAATAGATAGAATTCACTCAAAGCAGATAATCAACCAAGAGATGAGTCCTATTCTACATGCAATGCGTACGTACCTTGCTCCTCCAGCACTCTTCAACAGTAAATAAAAATAATTGAAAAGACACGTGCCTAATATGCAAATGTCTAATCAATTTTTAATAAACAACGAATAGTTTACTGTTGAATTAATTAGCAGTTGCAGAGTGATCACAGAGAAATATAATCACAGCAGAAATCAGAATTTTGCAATGCAGAGCAACCTGCAGAAAAGCAGGTTAGTAGTTCACTACTATTGCCGCGGAATCGCGGCTTTTGCCGCGGATTCGCGGCAAATTAGTAGGTCCAGGTGCTCTACCTTCAAGGGCAGAGGCACTGGATTGCTGTATGTCCTTGCTGCTGCTCTGTTTTTGTTTCCTGTTCTCTGTACCTGCAACAGAGAAGAATAAAGAATTAGTTAAAAATTAAATTTTTTTATTAGAGAATAACTTACCGTCCCTCCCCGGCAACGGCGCCAATTTGTTGACTGAATTTTCTGCACACAAAAATAGAATTTTAGATTTAGAAATAGGAGTGCAAGTCTCAGTTCTAATCCGCGGTAGCAGGGCTATGCGGGTCGTGATCCTCAGGGAGGGACTGCGATGGAAGCGTTAAGCAAGTTCTCTCTTTTTTTTATCTTTAATTTATTATTAACAGTTAGAAAGGAAGTGGTATTTACAATGAATCGGCAAATAAAGAATTGGGAGAAGTTGTGATTTAATCTATAAAAAAGAAAAAGAAAAGAAAAGGAAAGAAAAGAATACTTACTTGAGTTTGGTTGAAGAAAAAAAACGTGAAAACCTTACATGTTCTACCTTGCTTAGGAGGTGTTCCACGCATAGATCATAAACTCGAACTCAATCCCTATGCACATTATATCGTCAAGCATATCAAGAACGAAGTGATGCGTAGCTTGGAGGAGAACGTCTTCATGAACTATCGCTGGTTCTCACATAGCTTAGTTATACTTGCTTTTGGAATCCACTTGCATGTTCATCAACAACCACAAGAGATCACAGAGAAAAAGAAAGGAAAACAAAAAGAAAAATAAAATATCAGAACAATGAACAAAAGAAAAATAATTACCTTTATTGCTGAATACAAATGCAGAGAAGAGGAAGGGTACATCGGTGTCACGCTCAATATAAGCCCTCTCTCTCTTGAAAATAAAAAGAAAAGAAAATCTAACCTAGAAACTAAAAACCCTAGCTTTGGCCCTTGGCTCGCCTCTGGACGCTGGACGCTCTGTATGTTGCACTGCAGGGGGTATTTATAGGTGCAGAAGGAAGTAGAGTCCCATCACGACACTTCCACAAAAGTTGTTGCCCGGAGTCATCCAAAATGCCGCGGAAACGCGGCTTTTGCCGCGTTTCCGCGGCAAAGCTGTGGCTGTTGGCCACGCGCTTTGGCGCGTGGCCTCTCCTGGTCCGTCCATCTGGGCGCCTGCTTCTGGAAGTGTGATCCTGGCTCTTATATTGGGATATGGATATAACTTGAAAATCAAGTTATCTAGATTTTGTATTCTCCCAATCTCTTTTAAACGAATTTCCTTCTCATCTTTGGCTTTTATGCTCATCCTGCAAGAGTTTAGGGTTGGGTAGAATTCTATCCTTCCCTCATCTTTAATAATTGCAACTTTAGCCCTTGTATATTTGCACTTTGACAATCTGATATTTGCACTTTGACTCTTGGGCTTCAAATATGGGCTTTTGGGCTCTTTTAAGCTTTATTTACTATTAAAATAATAATTCGAGGCCTGCACACAATAAATAATAAAATATTAATAATGTGCAGAATTAAATGAATAAATATGAAAATGTGATGGTAAATGTTATGAAAATGCACTTTTGACTACCAATCAGATGCCACCAAGCTCAAGGGTTGTGATACTTGTCTTTTGTAAATGTCAACAAGTATCGAGACCTGTCTTTTGTAAATGTCAACAGGGCTCGGGGTTGAGACCTAGCTGTCTGCTAGTTCAGAGGTCGCAATGACATAACCGATTGAGACGCCACCAAGCTCAAAAATTGGTGATACTTGTCTTTTGTAAATGTCAACAAGTATCGAGACCTGTCTTTTGTAAGTGTCAACAGGGCTCGGAGTTGAGACTTAGCTGTCTGCTGGTTCAGAGGTCGCAATGACATAACCGATTGAGACGCCACCAAGCTCAAGGTTGGTGATACTTGTCTTTTGTAAATGTCAACAAGAATCGAGACCTGTCTTTTGTAAATGTCAACAGGGCTCGGGGTTGAGACCTAGCTATCTGCTGGTTCAGAGGTCGCAATGACATAACCGATTGAGACGCCACCAAGCTCAAAAATTGGTGATACTTGTCTTTTGTAAATGTCAACAAGTATCGAGACCTGTCTTTTGTAAATGTCAACAGGGCTCGGAGTTGAGACTTAGCTGTCTGCTGGTTCAGAGGTCGCAATGACATAACCGATTGAGACGCCACCAAGCTCAAAAATTGGTGATGGAATTTGGGAAGAGGTCTCGTTTTCATGAGAGAATCATTGTCATAGGTTTAATGTTAACGTAACAGCGGAATATATTTGTGGCCTTACCATTCTATGGATGAGAATGGTAAGTGACTTTGGAGGTCTCGTTCTCACGGGGAGAAACGAGGAAATTGCTGTCATAGGTTTAATGTTAACGTAACAGCGAAATGTATATGTGGTCTTACCATTCTATGGATGAGAATTGGTAAGTGACTTTGGAGAGGGAATCAAATGGGCACGGGTCCCTTAGGATTTTTAGCAAACCCCCAGCTGTCAACGGGTTTGATATGCCTTTACCAACTACTGTTTGAGTTGGGCTAGCCATGCTATTCCCCTCAGCATGATGAGTTGTCGAGGATTTATGTTGGGCTTACAGGCCAACATTTTCCTCTATCCTTAATCGTTAAGGATGTCGGATTATCTGGTTAATATATGCATAATCTTGATTCTCCTTCGGGATAGCCAGTACGTGACCAGGTTCCCACTGGTTTACAGTTGTATTATCTCGCTTGGAGGAAGAGAAAGGCTCTCTTGTGTGTACTTTGGACACGAAGATCTTGATCAGAGGTCTAATGTTAACTTGATCATGAGAAGAATCCTTGATTAAGGATAATACTTCTTTAAGAACTTGCCATTGATCGGCATCATGAGTAGGTCGCCATCTGCAGTCACGAGGCGGTATGCTCCGTTTGAATAGACTGTTTCTATTACAAACGGTCCTTCCCATTTAGGCTGAAATTTGCCCTTGGTCTTGTGCGTCATAATCATTGGTCGTCTGACGGCTAGAACCAAGGACCGGGTTCTTCTCTTTTCTTCTCAAATCTTACTTGAGGTCTCCCTCTTCGGAAGTTGCTTTGCCTCCCCTTCTTGTAAAACATCTTGCCCCCTTTCCGGATGAGCATGGCAAAATCTTCATCGCAATCATCCGATGAATCATCCTCTTCATGGATGGTTGGAGTGGCTTTGAAAGCGAGGGCTTTCTTCTTGGGCGCCTCCCTTTCTTCTCGAACCTTCATTTCCATCTCATGCGTCTTGAGATTTCCAATGAAGCTGGAGAAGTCCATCTCCTCCCGATCGTTGAGTTCTTTGAGGGTCGTTGCCTTGACTTCCCAAGCTTTGGGAAGAGCTCTAATGACCTTGCGAATCTTTTGGTCATTGTCGATCGTATCACCTAAAGAAGATAATGCATTAGTTATTTTGGTGAAACGGGTGAGCATGTCATCAATGCTCTCATTATCAAACATATAAAAGTTCTCATATTGAGAACGTAACAAGTCAACCTTAGATCTTTTGACTTGTGACGTTCCCTCATGAGTCACAATAAGAATGTTCCAAACTTCAAATGCGGATTTGCAATTTATGATGCGTGATAAGTCATCCTCATTTAAAGCTTGGGTTAATGCATATTGGGCTCTAGCATTAGCTTCATAATCCTTGGAGGTATCCTCGGACCATGAGCTCTCATCAGTGAGGGGTTCAATAAATTCTTTAGTAATGGACCTAGAAACCCTAACTCCTAGGGATTTAAGGAAGAGGTTCATCTTGACCTTCCATATGGGAAAGTTCAAGCCATCAAACTTTGGTGGGGACTTGATGCTAGAAAAGTCAAGTGATGCCATGGATGAATAATATAAAGCACAATAAATGAAAAATGCAACTAATATAGCAAATAACAAGGATCTCCCTAAGGTGGTTAAACCAAATTGTAGGGTTAGGCTCTGATACCAATTGAAATCACCTAGAGGGGGGTGAATAGGTGATGGCTATATGTAAATGGCACAAATGCGGAATTTAAAAATTCTACTTGACAAATTGGCTCAAATAAAAGACTTGCAATAAATGAAGCAATCAATAGTGCAAGAATTAAAGAGTTTAGAGTTTAGAGAGATTTGAGCAAACGCAAACACGCAGATATGTTTCCGAGGTTCGAGCCACGCTCTACGTCCCCGCCTTCACACTGAAGGATTTCCACTATTGAAGATCCCACTGGATCACCAATACAAGGACACACTTGTCCTATCTCTCGTGATGCCGCAACACCACCCGGAGCACACTAGCTCGCTTGAGGCCATGCCTCTACAACTTCACTCAAGAAGAAAATGATCACACTTGATCAAAAATTCGCTCACTTGCACAATCCTAGAACCAATATGTAGATGAGGAATTATGGGATTGTGTAGTGCAAAAGCTAGAGAGAAGTAGAGGTAAAGACTTCAAATGGTGTCTAGAAATTTAGGGCTTTTGGAGAGAAAATCTTTTCTAAATAAAAGCCTTTTGAAAACTTGTAAATCTTTTGAAAATCTCTTGTAAAAATGTTCTTAATAGTTGTCTTATCATGTTGAAGTGACCTCCTATTTATAGGGGTTAAAAAACTGGGTAAAACAGCAAGAGAGATCGTGGGGGTGAGATCCCAACAAAATTTGTCAGAAAAAATAGAGCTGTTGGAGTCTGCCAGAATTTCTGACAGCTGCCGGTCGACCGCCAACGGTCATATTTTTGACCGTTGGGGACTACGGTCGACCGCCCCGGTCGACCCGAACAAACAGAGAGCACTGTAAGTGCTCCGGTCGACCCGAGCGGTCGGCCGACGGACACACATGCACAGCGTGTACGTCGGTCGACCCGGGCGGTCGACCGGTTTCTGTCAGTTCTGAAAAATCAGAACTTCCAGAAACCTGAAACCTGGGTTTTGGATTTTGGTCTTGGGTTTGAATGTTTTGGACATTGTAAAACATAGAGTATAGCAATGTCATAACTCTATCATGTTAAAACATTTTGATAAATACCCTTTGATAAAAGCTTGTTTTGTCCAAAAATTGTTTTTTCCAAAAATATTGTTTTTCCAAAACTTAAAGTTTCTAAAAACTTATTTCCAAAAACATGTTAACTTTGAATCTAGATTGGAAATAGAATTTGAAACTCTTTTTGAAGTCATGAACCAAAGTAAGGTGTGTGTGTGTAAGTGGTAATCCCATAACTCTACTTCTAACATCTAGGTTTTGACAAAATATCTAAAATAAAGATCAAAATACAAATCTTGGAATTTCTTCATAGTCTTGATCTTGACTTGGTCTTTTCTTTAAGATCTTGATTCCGAAGCTTCCTATTGTGCTTGGCTTGGGAATGCAAATCTTTTGGCGGCATCCAAACTTGTGAGTCTTGATTGTGGAGCCGTCAAATCAACCTGTTTAACCTGAAATTCTTTTAAACAAAACTTTTAAATATATAACTAGATATGGTTTGTTATCATCAAAATATCCATCAAGATATAGGGCTAATGGCCTTTGGGCCAACAATCTCCCCTTTTTGATGATGACAAAACATATTTAGTTATCACAAATATTTTGGGTAGAGACTTCAAATGAAGCTCCCCCTCAACACATGCATATAATAAAAATCATACTCAGGCATGGATAAATATGGCAAATGATAAATGATAAACATCAAGTGATAATACACATGTCCATGCCAACAATTTTCATGTCATAAATAAGGATGAAAACCTGATTTCATATATGACATAAAGAAACGATACATAAGGAAAAGATACATGTCCACAAAACATAACAGAAATACATGTCCAAACAAAAGCAAAACACAAAGCAAAACACAAAATATGTCTCTCAACAAATAACTCTCCCCCTTTTTGACATCATCAAATAAGGGGAGGTCACTCTCATCACTTGGCACTAGCAGCATTGTCGTCCTCATCGTCTTCCTCATCTTCCTCGTCCTCAGACGAACTCTCTGCAGCATCCATCTTCTTGTCACCATCATCGTCTTCCTCCGAAGAAGAAGAAGAAGAAGCTGCCACCTCCTCTGGATCAATGCCGTCAACTTTAGTCCGAGGTGGAGGAACAGATGAACGAGCTCTGGTGGAAATGGAGGGCCAGTGGAGGGAAGTGGACGAGCAATGGAAGTGGGATCAGGAACAAGCATGTCGAATTTCGTAAAGAGTGCCTCAAATTGCGTATCCATGAATCTCATGGAGTCAGCAAAATAGGACATATCATTACGAATTCCTTAGATACGTAAGTCCATCACTGCACGAGAATCTGCCTCGCGCGGAATCGTGTGTCCATCTCTGCACGAAGCGCTGCATCACGCTGCTCAATCCAAGCCTGGTGTGCCTCGAACTGAGAGCGTACCTCTGAGGAGATAAGAGCCTGAAGGTCTGGAGGTAAAACAGGGGCAGAAGCAGATGATGTCCCTGGGGCCGAAGAAGACCCGGGGCAGAAGATGATCCTGGAGCAGCAGCAGGAGGAACAGGAGGTTGCTCAGGAGCGTGTCGACGCAACTGGGCTTCCATCCTCTTCAAGAGAACTCCGTCAATGTTTATTAGAGGATCATCAGGAGACTCAGATGAGAGATCAAAATTTAGAGCTTTAAGAAGATGTGTAATCAACATGCCATAGGGCAAGCTCCTACCCGACATGCGAATCTGGTCGGATGCCATATGAGAAGCTATGATACGGGGAACATTTATCTTAATGCCTCGCAGAAGGTAATAGATGATCAATGGAACAGGACCCCTAGCATGGCTGTACTCACCAGATTTAGGGACAATGTTAAAGAAAATGATTTTGGTAAGGACTTGAGATGTGAGGGTGAATCTACTCACAACTTCATCCTCACCAAACCAGGGTTGCTATCCCCGTGGATCAAAGTGGATGCGGTGAGCGCAGACTCACCCTCCGGAAACTCAAAATCATGAAGGTCATGGGTGTAGACATCAGCTCCACCAGTAGAGAGATGTAGAATGTCAGCAAACTGACCAATGCTAAGGTCAATGTCTCTACCTAGGACTCTAGAAAAGATACGGTTTCCATCAAAAGAGAAATTAGTATAGAAATAGGGAACGAGAGATGTATAGACTTGTTCTTTGATGGTCAAGAAATCATTTAAGGAGTTGTTCTGCAGGATTTCGGAATGTCTAAGTGTTCAAAATCTTGTATAACGACATATCTCCCCGAATTGATGTTCCTCTTGGAAAGATTAATGAACCGATTTTCAGCAACCTCATTAATGAAAGGCCGTTTGGGTTTGGGGACATATGAAGAGGGTTGAGCAACAGATTTACCCTTTTCAGACCTAGTTCTTTTAGACATTTTTGAATAAAAAGATGATTTTTAGGTCAAAGTGGTTTAGGCTTGATCTAAGAACTTAGAGACCTAAAATCTTGACAATAGGAAGTAGATCTTAAAGCTAGATGTAAAGAACAGAAGTAAAAAATTGGATTTTTACCTGGGAACTGAAGCACAAAACCCTAGAACAGAAAAATCTAAAATACTTCGAATCCAGCGGAGAGGAAGTCCTGAAATCGAAGATCCAGCACTTGAAGATGGAAATAGAAGTGGGTTTTGAAAGGATTTGAAAATGGTTGAGAGATTAGAGATTTAGAGAAAATTTTGAGGAGAGGAGAAGTCGGGTTCGTCGGCTGCGAGTGTGAGAGAGAGAGAGAGGAGAGAGAAAGTCAAATAAATAGCAGTTTTAGGGCTGAATACGATGAACGGTCGACCGGTCGGTCGACCGAAAAACCCGCGAGCTCTGTAACCCAGAGCGGTCGACCGGGGCGGTCGACCCAGAAAACCCGAGAGCTCTGAACTCGGAGCGGTCGACCGTACGGGTCGACCGGACACAGAGAGCAAAAATTTGTTCTCTTTCAGGCAATGTCGGTCGACCGGAGTTGTTGCCGGTCGGCCGGCTTTGCCCAAAAGCTGAGAACAGAAAGAGCTCCAAAAAAAAAATTTTAAATAAAACTATTTTACAATTAAATAGGGTATATATAACATACAACAATACAACAGTATTTTAAATCTTCATTAGGTTATCATGTCAACCAAAAATATTCACACAAAACATTTTATTTAATTTTCATACAAAACAAAGTTTAGAGATGTTGAAGCCGAATACCCGGTGACGGGTTCTGAACTTCATCCTCTTGATTCCTCTAGATATGAGTTGAGGTGCGCAATTGCCATCTCTAAGGTATTTGCTTGAATATGAAATTTTACAAAATTTATTTCTTAGTTTGAAAATACAATGTGTATATATAAATAAGCTAGTCTAGGCATGGCATGTGGACATACAATGGACATGCTATAAAAGACAAGATATTAAAACATGGCATATACACAATCATGATAGGGATGTAAGTTACATATATCAATGTATTATCATATATCAATGTATCATAAAAGTAAACTAACGATCCTATACATGTGTATATATATAACCAAATAAAGACTTTTAAAATGGAGAAGTTACCAAGCATGGGCAATCTTCAAAATAGGTGCCTCCATGATAGCGATGCAAATGCGATGTGTTCTTTGAGCTTAGTTGCATCCACCACCCGGGCACCGTCTCCCCCTAAGTCTTGAAGGAAGAAGATCCACCTGCATCATCTAAAATTTGGTGGGTCTTTTGGTACCCATATCTTTTTGGGTCCTTTAGGATTAGTACCGGGACGAACCCAAACATATTTATTATGCACATTATTTTAGCAAAACAAAACTTTTCTAAATGGCTTTGCGGCCACAATGCGTGCAAATGTAAATTCTACCACTACCATACATGTATGCATGTTTATGTGGTGTGCATGTTCCGTGCATGGTGCATGGTGAGTGTGTTTCCCTTGGGTTACTCCCTTAGGAAACCTAGATGCAAATTTATTTAGATCAAAGGCACACTTTTTAAGAGTTGAATCTAAAACATCAACTCGTTTTTGCATTTTCACAAAATCATTTTTATTACATGATGCAATAGAAGTTTTTCCTTTACAAACTAATTTGTAATTTTCAAAATCACTTTTTATTTCTTAAAAGCACAAGATAAATCATTTTTCTCTTTTTCAATAATATTAATTTTATCTTTAAAGACTCATTTTCCTTTTCAATTTTTTATTTTGAGATTGTGAAATCTCATACCTATATTGTAATTCTTTAAAAAATTGAGCTAACTCATCCATAGTCAACTCATCCTCATCCAAAGTGTTATCGATTGTTACCTTCGAAGCATCGTCTCCATGTGCCATGAAGCACATGTGTGCGGCGTCGTTCTCCTCTTCGGATTCCGACTCCGTGTCATCCCACGTGGCCACCATCGCTTTCTTCTTCTTATGACCGTTCTTGGAGGTGGTCGCTTGAGAGCGGGGCAATCGGCAATAAGGTGTCCGATCTTCTTGCAATGGAAGCAAGGACCGGGTTCTTCTCTTTTCTTCTCAAATCTTCCTTGAGGTCTCCCTCTTCGGAAGTTGCTTTGCCTCCCTTCTTGTAAACACCTTGCCCACTTTCCGGATGAGCATGGCAAAATCTTCATCGCAATCATCCGATGAATCTCCTCTTCATGGATGGTTGGAGTGGCTTTGAAAGCGGGCTTTCTTCTTGGCCGCCCCTTTCTTCTCGAACCTTCATTTCCATCTTGCGTCTTGAGATTTCCAATGAAGCGGAGAAGTCCATCTCCTCCCGATCGTTGAGTTCTTCTTGAGGGTCGTTGCCTTGACTTCCCAAGCTTTGGGAAGAGCTCTAATGACCTTGCGAATCTTTTGGTCATTGTCAATCGTATCACCTAAAGAAGATAAGCATTAGTTATTTTGGTGAAACGGGTGAGCATGTCATCAATGCTCTCATTATCAAACATATAAAAGTTCTTATATTGAGAACGTAACAAGTCAACCTTAGATCTTTTGACTTGTGACGTTCCCTCATGAGTCACAATAAGAATGTTCCAAACTTCAAATGCGGATTTGCAATTTATGATGCGTGATAAGTCATCCTCATTTAAAGCTTGGGTTAATGCATATTGGGCTCTAGCATTAGCTTCATAATCCTTGGAGGTATCCTCGGACCATGAGCTCTCATCAGTGAGGGGTTCAATAAATTCTTTAGTAATGGACCTAGCAACCCTAACTCCTAGGGATTTAAGGAAGAGGTTCATCTTGACCTTCCATATGGGAAAGTTCAAGCCATCAAACTTTGTGGGGACTGATGCTAGAAAGTCAAGTGATGCCATGGATGAATAATATAAAGCACAATAAATGAAAAATGCAACTAATATAGCCAAATAACAAGGATCTCCCTAAGGTGGTTAAACCAAATTGTAGGGTTAGGCTCTGATACCAATTGAAATCACTAGAGGGGGGGTGAATAGGTGATGGCTATATGTAAATGGCACAAATGCGGAATTTAAAAATTTTACTTGACAAATTGGCTCAAATAAAAGACTTGCAATAAATGAAGCAATCAATAGTGCAAGAATTAAAGAGTTTAGAGTTTAGAGAGATTTGAGCAAACGCAAACACACAGATATGTTTCCGAGGTTCGAGCCACGCTCTACGTCCCTGCCTTCACACTTGAAGGATTTTCACTATTGAAGATCCCACTGGATCACCAATACAAGGACACACTTGTCCTATCTCTCGTGATGCCGCAACACCACCCGGAGCACACTAGCTCGCTTGAGGCCATGCCTCTACAACTTCACAAGAAGAAAATGATCACACTTGATCAAAAATTCGCTCACTTGCACAATCCTAGAACCAATATGTAGATGAGAAATTATGGGATTGTGTAGTGCAAAAGCTAGAGAGAAGTAGAGGTAAAGACTTCAAATGGGTGTCTAGAAATTTAGGGCTTTTGGAGAGAAAATCTTTTCTAAATAAAAGCCTTTTGAAAACTTGTAAATCTTTTGAAAATCTCTTGTAAAAATGTTCTAAATAGTGTCTTATCATGTTGAAGTGACCTCCTATTTAGGGGTTGAAAAAACTGGGTAAAACAGCAAGAGAGATTCGTTGGGTGAGATCCAACAAAATTTGTCAGAAAAAATAGAGTTGTTGGAGTCTGTCAGAATTTCTGACAGCTGCCGGTCGACCGGGCGGTCGACCGCCAACGGTCATATTTTTGACCGTTGGGGACTACGGTCGACCGTCCCGGTCGACCCGAACAAACAGAGAGCACTGTAAGTGCTCCGGTCAACCCGAGCGGTCGGCCGACGGACACACATGCACAGCGTGTACGTCGGTCGACCCGGGCGGTCGACCGTTTCTGTCAGTTCTGAAAAATCAGAACTTCCAGAAACCTGAAACCTGGGTTTGGATTTTGGTCTTGGGTTTGAATGTTTGGACCTTGTAAAACATAGAGTATGAGCATATGTCATAACTCTATCATGTTAAAACATTTTGATAAATACCCTTTTGATAAAAGCTTGTTTTGTCAAAAAATTGTTTTTCCAAAAATATTGTTTTTCCAAAACTTAAAGTTTCTAAAAACTTATTTCCAAA
The DNA here is from genome assembly GCA_038442645.1 of Agave tequilana. Lineage (NCBI taxonomy): Eukaryota > Viridiplantae > Streptophyta > Magnoliopsida > Asparagales > Asparagaceae > Agave > Agave tequilana. The sequence continues at coordinate 67,900 of JAVJIF010022146.1, forward strand.
ACATGTTAACTTTGAATCTAGATTGGAAATAGAATTTGAAACTCTTTTTGAAGTCATGAACCAAAGTAAGGTGTGTGTGTGTAAGTGGTAATCCCATAACTCTACTTCTAACATCTAGGTTTGACAAAATATCTAAAATAAAGATCAAAATACAAATCTTGGAATTCTTCATAGTCTTGATCTTGACTTGGTCTTTTCTTTAAGACTTGATTCCGAAGCTTCCTATTGTGCTTGGCTTGGGAATGCAAATCTTTTGGCGGCATCCAAACTTGTGGAGTCTTGATTGTGGAGCCGTCAAATCAAACCTGGTTAACCTGAAATTCTTTTAAACAAAAACTTGTTAAATATATAACTAGATATGGTTTGTTATCATCAAAATATCCATCAAGATATAGGGCTAATGGCCTTTGGGCCAACAATAGTGTGTTTTAGATCCATATTGTAAAGTTCAGTATAGTTGATATGCTCAAGTGAACAACACACACATGTTTTATGTTTGATATTGGTTTTTCAGTTTTTAGTTTAACCGATATGAGTTTCATGGATAATAGATCAAAACAAGTTTTTTATTCTTATGTATATTAGATATGTTCTAGATATACATAAATGCTTAAACTTGCTAGACAAACTTTTTTGACTATCCTATTCATGTTTTGAAAAATCAAGTTTGAGAAAAATACAAGTGTTGTTTTTGATAAAAATTTGCAAGACTCAAAAATGAATTGATTTGATTGATATATATCTTGAAATTTTATCACTAGTTTGGTGTTTTAATATAAAATGATAAAAATATTTTGGTGATTTTTAGAAGTGTTAAAAGATTTTTAGAAAAAATATTTACAAAGTTTTCTAACCCAGTTTTCAGTCCAGGCTTCAATCAGTCGACTAAGTCAACTGACCTAGTCGACTTGGCTGAAGTCGGTCGACGGGCCGGTCGACCGACGTGCACAAATCTGTGCACATTTGGCAGTCTTTGGACGGTCGACCGTCAGGGTCGACCGGGCTGAGAGCAGTGCTCTCTGTTTGTTTGGGTCGACCGAGTCGGTCGACCGTGGTTGCCCAACGGTCACAATTCTGACCGTTGGCGGTCGACCGGGTCCGCGACCGTCAACCTGTCAGGCTGCCAGCTCAACCCAACGGCTAGTTTCTGGTCTGGCCTATATAACCCCATTCATTTGGGATTTTGGCCAAGGTTTTCAAGAAGAAAATTTCAGTGTTTCTCTAGTGTTAAACAAGTTTTCAAAATAGTTTTTGTGCTAAAAAGATTTCATCTTTCTGTGGGTTTTTAGAAAATCAAAGAGAACTAGGTTGGATATTGTATTGGTTTTCATTTTCTATCATTACAAGAGATTTCCAAGTAGTTTTCTTTGTGCTTGTTTCCAAAAATACCTAGTTTTCACACTTGAGCTATCACCTATCCTAATCTATTAGGATCTTGTTTTTGTGGAAAAGAAAAGAGAGAAAAAGAGATTGTTTGAGGTTGTTGAACCTCTAAGTTGTAAACACCCTTGTTCTTGTTGTATCTCTTTGGTAGAGATGATCGGGTGATTGGTTTGCTCCCTCTAGTGAGAGGTGGAGGTTGTTTGTATATCCCTCTTCGGTAGAGGTGATTGGTGTTGTTGGTTGTTGGCTTACCCTCGGTTGTGAGGTGGTTGTTGAGAGAGGAGTTCGGTACTCCCTGTTGTTAAAAATCCTTCTCGGTGAAGGTTCCCTCGGTGGGGAGTCCTCGGTGGACGTTGATAGTGGATTGAAAATCCTACACGGTGTGTAGGCAGGGATGTAGAGCTGGGTGCTCAACCTCGAAACAAATATGTTGTTAGCGTTTGATCCACTTGTCTTTCTAACTCTCTCTCATTTATTTGTGCAAAGCATCATTATTCATTCATATCATATTTGCTGTGTTGAGCATATTTCATATTGCCATATTGTGTTGCCTTGCATCTTTTATATTGTTATTTATATGCTTGGATTGCTTGTGTGTGTGCCTTACTTGTACTAATCAATAAGAGCTTCACATAGCACCTCAACCCATTCAAGGAGAATCAAGAGGAGTTAGTTCAGAGCCCTTCACGGGGAATTCGGCTACACTTGTTGATTGTACTAAGTGGTGTTTGTAAGATTTGCATTAGCTTCCGCATTTAGCGCACTAGTTTGCATTTAGTTTTAGATTAGCAATAACACCTATTCACCCCCCCTCTAGGTGTTCCTTCAATTGGTATCAGAGCAGGTGCTCCTGATACTCAGGCTTAACATCCTAGGAGTAAGATCCATTTGTTTGCTAATCTATGTTTGCATTTGCGTGTTGCACACATATAGTTTGGACCCATGGCCTTCATGACCCCACCTATGTTGACCCTTCCAACATTCTTGTTTGGAAGACTAAGATGTTCATTTACCTCCAAACCTAGGCTTACATGTTTTCCTTGCGGCTACCAAGAAATGCTATCTTGGAAATCGCATTCATATAGGGGCAATGCACAAGCCCTAGAGGCCATTAGAAGCACATTATCTAAGATTATCTTTTACGTATTTCTAACATTGATTCCACCTTTGCAGTGTGGAACAAATTGACAAAACCACCACCTCCGAGCTTCAAGTACAAATCCAAGAAGAGGAATCTAATGGAGAATCTGAGCCACAACAATGCTATACGGTCCAAGGAATGACTCCCTTGAGGTACAATCGGAATCTCAACTAGATAGTAATGATTGTGCTATTTCTTCAAATGATTTTGTTGATCCCCATGCTCTAAATGAAGAACTATCTATAGTTTGTGAAAAATTAATAGAAAACTATAAAATTTGAAAAAGAAAAGTCTAGGCATTAATAATGAAATAAAAATTTGATTGCTAGACTTGACATTGTTTGCAAGAGAAGGAAGAGATTTCTAATGAAAGGGATTCATTGAAATCTCAACTTGAACTTGCACTTAAAGAAAATGAATTTTTAAAATCTAAAAATGATTGCCATGCTATTTTGAAGAAAATGAAAATTATCTTCAAAAATTGATTTTGTTTAAAAGAGAAAGTTGCTTTGAAAAATAAAATTATTTCTATTTCAAATGATTTAGAAGCTTGTTTAAAGAAAAATATTGTTTTGCAAAATAAGATTGATGCACATGTTTGCCATGCTAGTGTAGCCTCTTCATCTAGTCTACCTAATGCATGTACCTCTTCTTCTAAGATTAATGAATTTGTTTGTTAAAGAAGAGAGTAGATTGTTTGGGCTCCACTATGAGCCAATGTGCCATGACCACACTCGTTTGGAATCCTTGGTTCGAAGAAAACAAGTTCCCACTTTTATGCATGCACACCCTCCACGGCATACACATGCTTCTCACGGACACACCCATCACCATATGTATGCTCATGGTACACTTGTACACATTGTGGACGTAAGGGCCACCTTGCTAAATTTTGTTATGATAGATTACATGTTTCAAATTTAGCAAAGAATTTTGTTTGGGTTAGAGAAGGTACTAACCCCATGGACCCAAAAGAGTTGGGTACCAAAAACCACCCCTCCTTTATTTGATGTAGGTGTGGGTCTCACATGACGTGAGAGTTGTCGTACCTAGAGTGGATGCGTTCCGAGCTTCATGGAAATCAAATGGATTCATCACTTTCAAGGGAAGTTTGGTGGAGATGACCACCATGTTTTGGAGACAAGGGAAGTTGCCTTCTAGGTTTTGGTAACGATCCCTAACTCCTTATTATTGTTTACATGCTTCATGTTTATCATCATTAGTATGTTTTGATGTTTATAGCATGTTTTATTGTTTAGTGATTAATATGAAAATGCCATGTTAATTAGATTCTTGACAACATGTATAGTATTGAGACAACCCATGTTTAATATGGATTATTATTTTGTGTTCTCGTATTGATTAGCTATCATGTACATCATAAATCTAATAACATGGGATTTACATAATAATCATGTTTTTGATTATATGTGATTTTTATCGTGTTTCATGCTTCATGTGTTGATACATGTTTAAGTGTTAGTTTCATTAAGACTAGGACTTATATTTGTACATATAGTGGGTCACAAATAAATCTTTATATATGTTTGTGCTAATGCTTATTTGAACCCATTAGATGTGCTAGTATAGCTAGTTTTGATGATTCATACATTTTAAA